>JACEII010000012.1:311970-360548 GCA_014332785.1 Antheraea mylitta | reverse complement strand
CAATCTGGCGGCAAGCACCAACATAAATTCTGTTAAATACTATTAATATAAAGAATCTGGTGGCAAGCACCAACATAAATTCTGTTAAATACTATTAATATAAACAATCTGGTGGCAAGCACCAACATAAATTCTGTTAAATACTATTAATATAAACAATCTGGTGGCAAGCACCAATGTAAATTCTGTTAAATACTGTTAATGTAAATAATTATAGACTTTTTGGTAATTATTTAAAATTTATATATGAAATGAAAAGTAATTAAATGCACAGTACAATTTTATTTACAGTATTCTTCTTTTTATTTTCTTATTCTTTTTAAATGTTTTATTAATACGCAATTGTTGAAATACTTAGAAAATTTTTTAAGTTTTTCGCCTTTAAATAACAGTACGATACAATATATCATATTAATCTCTACTTAAATAATAACGTGAAAGTATATAGTTGATACAGTTATTTTCAATCACTTTATAAAGTAAAATATATACTATGTATAACCATAATTTGCTGGTTCGTCACTGTTAGTGCTCAGATAGGTCTTACGTTAATCTATGCTTATATTAAATTAAATATCTGTCTATAATCTTTCAAAATCATTGCCCTTTTTACTACCAACCCTGAACTATATCACCAATTAAATTTAGAATAGAATTCAATTCAAAGTTAGTTAACAAATTCGATAAAAATTAGTAATCGAGGTTAACTGAACCTAATGAATAATTCACGTCAACTGACTGAAGGAAATACGTTCTAACCCCAAGGCGACGGTAAAGCAATGCAGATAAACCAGATAGTTATATCTAGACAATAAATACAGGTGATAGCAACCGTTCCCACTGTAATAACTCTTATCTTTGGCCCGGGAGACTATTGTTAGTGTCCGGGTTTCATGTCTATCGCTAAGAGATTACACTGACTTAATCAGTTACCTTCATTTGCTCGTTAAAATTTGAGTGAATTTCTTAATTATAATCCAAATGCATATAATACAAATCATAATAATACACTACAAGAAAAATACTGATTTTTGAGAGGCTAACATGCATCCAAAGTGATCGACAATCGATCCTCATTGAGCAAGTCGCTGAGTACCTGTATTTACAGTGAATTGTAAAATGTGATAGTCGTGTATGTTTTTTTTAATCATTTTTGGCAAAAAAAATCTAGATCATTACTGCGATTGTAGTTAAGGTAATAATAGTGTCTTGTGATATAAAAAGATGGCGTCCTCCTTGGTAAAACATTCCAGAGAGTTCTTGTGGCATCATAGGATTCATGCTCCGAGGTATTATTTTCCATCCACTTCACTTGTGCACAATAACCGAACTATATTACGTAAAACACCATAAATATTACAAAATATAGAGTCAAATATCACAAGATTATGAATAAACTATGAAAGACTAAGATTCCGCCAGAAACTCCGTTATTATGTTTTATGTATTTTATTTTTTGACATAGATTTTATAATTCGATTAGCTAGACTAAATATCGTCTTCTCAAATTATACACATTTTATCTGTTTGAAAGAGAAGTTTATGTAGGTACAAATTAAATAATTGGGATGTATTGTCCGGCTGTACAAATAGGAAAAGTTACTAGCTACTACATGACATACTAAGATCCCACCAAATAACCCAAATGCAATATCATAATATGATTAACTATTACAACTGTTTAAGACGTAGGTGACAAGGAAATGATGTCTATTCAAGGTTATCTTTACAGCAATTGGCATCGCTGTAACTTTTGCCAGTTCTGCAGATAAAGCCACACATTTAGTAACTCTCGTGTTTGTTTAGATGAAAGTCGTTATCTCTTTCCTTCTTGACCAACGCTAATGAAAATACTCATGTGAAATGATGCGTGACTTGTGCATGCAGTTACATATCGCAATTATTCAGTACGCTATGAATAATTCAGTGAGGGATCGCAGGATTGTTTACCGCGAGCGACGCGACGACCTCTGCATGTACATTAACCGTTTGTGATACAAACACGATAAGCTTTAATAACATCTGGACTAACGTTTTCTATTACGGTCTAGTTTTGTTCAAGTTATGAGGCAATCATTTCGTAAATAAAAAACTTAGTCTTTAATTCGCATTCAAAGAAAAACAATTGAGCCGTCACGGGACGCCTGGCAGATGTGAAACATCGAAATTGTTTTGTATGAGTTATAAGCATTAAAGAACAAATTACAACAAGAATCAGTTATGGCATAATGAAAAGATAAAGCTAAAAAAATACTAATTAGTTCCATAAAATAATGACTGTTTGTTAATTTTATTACATAAATATTCATTTTCATTAAATATAAAATACAAAAAATCAACTAGGCACTGGCGCAGTGTGTTTGGCGACATTTATCAAAGGGCGCTAAGTTTTTTTTTTTTATATCAAAGGAGGCAAACGAACTGGTGGGTCACGTGATGTTAAGTGATCACCACCGTCCATAGACACTAGCGACATCAGGGACGTCGCAAGTGCGTTGCCAGCCTGTATATGGGAGAAGCGGGAGGGGAAGGAAAGGGAAAGAAGGAAAGAGGAAGGGACGTGGGCCTCCGGCTCTCTCACTGACCGAACGAAACACAACAATGCAAGCACTGTTATTTCACGTCGGTTATCTGTGAGAGGGGTGGTACTACCCCAGAGGAGCCGACCCATTCATGCTGATACCAAAAATAGCTTCAGCGGGGCTCTACCACCTACAATGAGTCGGCGTGTGCCGCCTTACACTAGTAGAACAAGTGGCCTACAAGATAGGGTTACAATTATTTTTGAGTATTTCACTAATATTCGCGTTCTGCGTCGCCACGCCTAGAATCAGGCTTACCCTCCGCATATAGACGTTTCACATAAAAAAAATCACCTTAAAAATTTCTATGTGTTGGACAATCTCTTTCATTGCATATTCAACTACGGTATGACAATTATTCTACCCTTTGCAAATCTATTATACGAAGCTTGAAGGCCGGTCTGACATTTACTACTGTCAATAGATCTCTGAGTGATCGTGGTTATTCTTTATTGCACTATGCTTCAAGTACAGTGATTTAATAAAATCTTGAGTTTTGCCATATCGATAATATTCTATCGATGTTATCGTTTTCTTGATTTATCGTTGCAAACTGAATCGTGATTTATTATTCATAGTACAATAAGGCGTCTTCTATCAATCGCCACACTTACCTACAACACTAAGCTGAAAATCTGTCACTAGATTTTATTGTTTCACTAGCTGTGCCCGTGACTTCGTCCGCATCGAACCTGATGTACAGAACAGTTACTAATAAAGTCACCTGTATGTATGTACTAAGTCTAATCTACTATCGACTTTTCTCTCGTACTTAAGTAGCGTCGTCACTAAAATTACAAAAACTTACCGAAATGATTTTAAAACAAGGACTAAATGTTACTCGAAGAAATGCTTTATGATTTTCTTTATTTTATCTTTATTTTATTTTATTTTATCATCAACGCAGTACTATAACATTGATGCGTGTTTAAGCAAACAGACAGACATTTGTACAAATGATTGAAATGTATTTTAATACTTATTCCTAGACACTGATAACAATTATTTTTTTATCTATAAAATAGAGCCATGTTCGATTTACATTACTATAATGTGTATAGATCATCACTTATGTAAAAACCTACTATTTTAGCACGAGTCGTAGTTATAGAAGTAGTTTAACTTTTAGTATGGAGAAGAGTACTCATTCAGCAACAAATCAGTTGAAACTAAACAACTTCGGTAGGATATTTGATAGATTAGGGGTCCAAAATTGGTAAATAATGGGACAGCAGGCAACACGTTCCGTTATTAACCCAAAGTGAAATTATTGAACCTTTAATATCAAAGTAACATGAACTGTAAGTTGTGCAATTTAGAGTCCATAATGCGTTGCAAGTTAACCGCCTCCGCGCCACACTGTGACGCAAACAGACAATTTGTTATTAGTTTGTCCCGATTACTGGTTTCTACTACATACATCATTATATATATAAAACAAAATTACTTTTGTTTGTCTGTAGATACATCATAATCTACTTAAGTACTTAAGTTTCGCTAGAATTATTTAAATGTCACAAAACTAAAACAAAAAATTTATAATTAATCCTTTACTATAAGAGGTGAGAAGTTTTTAAGTATTAAAAATGTATTTTCTCGTAAATTAAGACATCTGAACTACTGAAATAAATGTTGCCACTAGAATAACGATTATAGCAAAAACTTAATGATACATCAACTAGAATCTTGTATTGTAATTTTTAATCTATGCCATTTATGTGTTTAATAAAATTAGATAGATCAGATTAATTTTGTTAACATGGTAAAAGCATATTTGTAGAACGAAAAGTATTTGTAATAATTTTTGTTTTTATGTAACGAAAAGCGTATTAATTATGTGACTCTAAGTTGCAAATTTCAACAGATTTATCAAACAAAGGCAAGTTGACTACATTCCTTCTTTCGTAATCATATTTGAATGGAACTGTATGAATGTTCTAAACGCCAGGATAAAAGTTCTATAGACTGTTAAGTTGTTACAATTATTTTAGTACCGTTTCTACTAACGGTACAACACGAACGTTGTCATAAAATAGCAGTTTACTTGCAAAGAAAGCACTTCTGACGATCCAGTTTGTTGTTACTAGTCGAAGCTTTATTGAAACACGGACAAAAGTGTTAAAGTATAGATAGTCGACAATTCCACTCGATTACTTGGTTATCAAATCGACAGTGTTGCCTGACTAGTTGCGAATACTAACAATTCTTATACTACTGATACGGACTGGTCATGATACATTTCTCTAGCAAAAACTCAATTAAAAAACTCCAGTACAAACAAATAAATAGAAATCACAAATACAACACACAGATAACTAAATAAATAGTTTGTTTCAGACTTAATTAAGGGAAATAATAGACATAAAATAACCAAAAAAAAAACAAAGCAGTTTCTTACTTCATTTTAAACGAAATTTAATTGTACACTAGATTACATAAAACAGAATGCGCAAACAACTTCGTTTGTTTAATTTAGTTCAACGAAATAGTTGTTTTTACCAATTACGACAGCCCTTTGTGCGGCAAAAAGGTCCGAATTTTAGTTGGCTCTTTAGATTTATACGTATTGCCTGTTAGCCTTTTAAATAAGCTGCCTGGATGTTACGAGTAAACACAGTGATGTAATTATGGGAAACGGGTAGTCCCAACGCGTCACGCAGCGCAGAGTAGTCCGTCACGTTACGGGTGTGACGCGGCTTCAACGTACATATGTGACGCCTGACGTGTCACCTGTCTCATTCTGCATGATTATAATTACCTTCATACACGTTCAATACTTCTTTTTACTCTTTAGTATTATGTTATTTTTTCTGTTATGTTTCTGTGTTGTGTTTTATATATTTTAATACTCGTGTAAAAGGCGTATCCTAAAATTTTTTGATTGTTCTTTCTTTCCCAAGTTCATCGAACTTTGTTTTACTTTTGCTGTGAGACATGTTGTTTTACTATTTGTCTCTTTTATATTGCTGTTCCACAATATCTAGATTTTGCCATAGACTTCATCTTTTGCAATCTACTTGAAAAATCATGTATTATTCTTGAGAATGGTGAGTTGCGTGGCTGAGGAATTTTTTGTATATGAAAAAAAAACATGTTAAGTATAAAGTATAAAGGTATACTCATCGAGATATTCGTAGTAATGCTAATGCAGTAGATTGGAAAAGTGAAGTAGCTATCACATCTTTTAATTATAGCATATCGAACGCTTCAAGCTTTTTCTACTGCTACAACTTTTCTATTTGCTCTGTACAAATTGTTAAGGTTCGCTACTAGTACACACATTCATGGTCTATATTTATTTTCGTATTTTAGTTTCTTGTTCGCTTAAGTTATACTAATAGGTGATTTTTAAATGATTGGCTTTTAATTAAAAAAAAAAAAAACAGGAAAATTAGAAAAATATATGTTTTTAATTAAAGATTAAACATACATATATCCTTGCCCTTTAATTTTTAAAGATTATTTCATGTAAATATTGGTCACGACTACGTATTAGGTGATCCATACGAGAAGTTCAATTTTCAATTATACTCTCAAGCATATTTAATTTCAATAATACAATTAAATAATATAATACGTTAATAAGTAAATTTACGTAACGAAACCTGGTAATGTCAGTAGAAGACCGCAACAAAACAACATTAATCGCGAAAACCCGATAATAGCGTTGTTGATGGGTGACGATGCCGCAGCGGCGTCGCTACATCACTAGTGCGGCGGCCGTCGCGTCGCGTCTGCCCCGCACCTACACGCTGCGCTCGTAACGGATTAATGCGTTCACGGACGCAGGCGTGCTCCGCGCTCCGCCGCATTATGCGGTTCAATTAATTATCTTTCGATATTGTTATCGCATTGTTCAGTTGTTTTATGAAAGTGTAATGAAATTTTGTATAATCGAGTTTAATTATTCATAATAATTGAGCTTATCTAGATTCTTTAAAATAGCAGTTTTTAATGACACTCGTGAACAATCAAGTCATTCTCTGGAAAAGTTTGGTCAGCATTTGGTGAATCAACTGCATATGCCTCATTACGACCTGAAATCTTAAACCTTCTACCATGAGCTTGGTCTGGAAGTCCAAATAAAAGTTTTACGTATGGTGCGGGTAACTCTTGGAAATAAATTAAGTTTGTTTCGTAACATAATTTTTTTTCTTGCACTGACTACGCTATTGACCTACAGGGTCTTAACAGCTTCACCGGACTATAGCTGTACAAAATGATTTAGCGCCCTTATTTATACTTCGTAACTTTTGATGTTTGCACAGAATCTCATTTGATTTTAAATGACGTGATCTATGATGATAAACACGCCAAACCTTAAGGGAGTGCTCTAAAGTACAGCTTCCGGAACACACAAACTATTGCTCTTGGTAACAGATTTTCAACTTGAAGGAGGTAACTAACTATTGAAGCGGATATAGAGAAAACCCAACCACCAAGCTTTGCATTCATCAAGATGTTTTGCTTCACCGGAATCTTCAACTCAGTTGCAAGGATTCTGACTTACGTCTGTCGACGCTGTGGCGCTACCTGTGACACTACCAATTGAACAATCATCATCGCCTTCCTACTTTTAGGAAAATATGTACTAACTTTGGATTTTTAAATTTAAAATAAACGTAACTAATTTAAGTAAACATAATTTTACATATACATACATAGTTATATCACAATGAATTACAATCACAGACAGGCAGAGTTTATGAATTAGTAGGTCGAGTGCGTTCCCGATCCATTTGAGAAAGACTAACTAATAAAGTGAACTAAATACTCGTGACGAATGGAACACATACATCATTGTCTTTACATTCCTAGTTACTTGGTCGACATAACATTTTATAACAATATCAACTAATGGAAATAAGAAAATGACAGAGTCCAGAATAGTAACACTTTTAATATATAAAGGAAATGATTCTTAAATACAATTATAGGAACAACCATCAGCTGTCATTAAACGTCGATGACTTTATGATACTATGTTTAAACAGATACATCTTTGATTCAGATGATTTCAAATCCAACTAGGATATTGTGTTTTCAATATATAAAAAAAAAAAACAAAGAACAATGTAACCATATCATGGTAATAGGGCTTTTTAATGTCCGTTTGGTTACCCGCCAGAGCTTAGTTTAAAATCTAGCACAAAACTTAAACTGTCACAAAGCTTAACTGTCGCGTTAAAATTCAGTTTCTCTTTATATTTGGAGTAATACTATCTTGGAATATATTGATACATAATAATAAGATAGATTTTTGGCCAAAAACAACAAATAAAAATGTATTAACCATGGTTATATTTATGTTTTGTTGTTTTGGCATTGATGGCATAGTTGATAGCGTGTTCAGATACCGTGTCGATGAACGTGGATTCAAATCCTAAAACTGAGTCGAAGCTTTGGTAGGTAAAGTTTTTTCTAAGTTTGCCTGGTTAGCCACCATCCTCCAGTTAAAAATGTATTAACAAGCACTAATTGGTGTGCTCTGGCAGCTGCATTGTAGAGCCAGTGTCAACTAGGTTTAGTGCGTCTACCATCTTAGAACACATCTTCCATTTAACATCAGATGAGCTTACGGTCAAACCCTAAAACCTACAAAGAACTAAAAAAAATGTTTTTCTTTTTAACTAAAATGTCAGTTACATTACAAGATGTAAATCAAGGACCTTCAAATCGAATCACAGTTTCATGTCGAATATCGAATATTGCAAGGAAAAGTTTACGGCGAGCACATATCAAATCTAAATACATAGTTTATTTAATATATGAGCGTTGCATTATAAATTCAGTGAGCAAAACGAGACGGTGACGCGCGTCGACGCGAGTACGTGATCCGCGGTTCAAGTATCAATGTTGACGCCGCGCCGCCCGCCCGCTCTCGCGCCCCCGCCCACACTTTAACACGCCTGCAGAGCAACTATCGAAGTCTCTTTGTTTTAATCAGATGTATTACTTTAAATATAAACAATAAATATTATCGTTAAGAAATATACAATATTTTGCACTGAGTCCAGGATTCTCAATGTATTTGCCATAAACATGTCAGCTAGGAAATTGGCAACAATATTAAGTATATGTATAAACATAAAACCGTCAAAATCAATCATCAATCTAAAATTAGTTGTTCAGTAATATTCCAAGAAAAAACGAAGCAGTAATAAGTACTACTGATGACAGTGAAAACTCAGCCATGGAGTAACTGTGTTCTCTTTTGAATTCTTAAATTAATTATACTAAGAATTATTTCAATTTCATATTTGATAACTTTTAACCATTAACATTAGTTTGCCTATATATATATATATATATATATATATATATATATCATACAGTTTATTAATTAATCAAGCATATGATGGGCTCCACAATCTCCATACAACTTATCAATTTTAGATTTACACAAGCTGCTAAACTACGCGTCACTAATGAAGCACAATACAATCGGTCACGCTTACTAGCATGTCATTGACGCAAAACCATAGCTTTATATCTCCTGCAAAAAATATCGTTTAATACGCCTAAAGAAGTTTTTAATTTTAATGATTGTACTCATTTCAAATAACATTGAATTGCTACACGCGACCGTTACAAAAATAAAAAAAAATCATATTTCTACGTACTATTATTTGATAGGTAAATTTGTATCCCTGCGGACCCGATTCCCAACGCCAATAAAACCAGTATCGTTGCTCGTATCGGCGGCAGTATAAATAACGTTTAAAAATATACAGGGGTCGCTAAAAACACTTCTCGTGGAGACATAAAGCGCGCCTCTATCAGGAGCGCTATAAATCCTTTTGACGTATGTGTACGAACTGGGAGGTGGTGTAGCGCTACTCGCTATGATGCACGACACATGTAGTGTTCATTGTTATATATTTATCGCTTCACTCTAATCGTTAACTCCAATATGCGACTTCGGGAAAACGGGCTTAAACTTAACTTATCTGGTAGCTAGATAACAATAATGGCTAGATATTATTTAACAATCCCTACCTAATATTTGTCAGAATATTGATAAAGTACTAAGAAAGTAAGCACAATTTTATTTAAAAAAAGAAAGTACGTGGCGTTTAACAAAATCCATCAAGTTTGTTTTATTATTATTTTACTTGTTTTATGGAAAACCTGCAAATATTTTTCTATATTGCAGTGATATAAGGTGCGTCCCTATGATAGGTTGCTAGGTCAATGTGTCGGCGCCGCTCTGTTGAACTTATGTTCCTCGAGGGAACGCCGTTCCTCCGTGTCGGAGAAACAAGATTTTTTTAACTTTCATTATGCTGCATATTCACGGAGAACGCATATCATGAAATACACCTATGTATTATGTATACGAAATATCTTTCATCGCGCCATACACCACTTAGAAAGGCATCCACGCCAGTTTCATATCTTTATAATCTTTTTCTGTACTCAAAGATTTTTTGTTTGACATTCTAAGTTAATCTTGATATTCTTTGATCTATATCTTCACATATATTATTATTACTTATTTTATGCCTCTTTTATTCCAAATATTATCTCTATTGTTCTACATCAATTGAAACACGCAGAGAAATATTCAATCAATCGACGATAATAAAAGGTGGATACTTTATAGTCATACAATGAAATAAAATAATTACCTGCTTAGGCAAGGCTACATACAGGCCGAACAGATCGTATTTCAACTGTACTCAAATGAATTTTTTTCTTCTGTCTTGAGATATATTCAGATTTGGTTGTAAGATGACTCTATTAATGAATTCTTAACTTGCATAAATTCGTGTAACTTTTGTTACAGATGACTTAAAACGTCAATTATCGCTGAAGATAAAATGAAAAAATAATAATTAAGAAACCATTTTAGATACAGCCCTTTATAACAAAACTAAATCTAACTAATCTATATTTATCACCAAGAAATGAGAATGATATTTATGTTTATTATACAAAAGCCATTGTACATTGTGTATATTTAAGTAATTTTTACATCAGTCTTCTCCGCCCTCCTCCCCGTTTCACAAACCCTTCAGCGTCCGTCTTTCCCCAAGTTAAAACTCCAAATACAGTTTGATTACATTACTCCGGTAAACAATGGAGTCGAATGAGAGCATCTCTCCTGATGGGTATCATTAAATAAATCACATTAAGTTCTTTGTAAACGTTACTTTAACAGACGTTCTCTTCGAATTTTATCGTAAAAAAACTAAACGATTTATTATATTTATGTTCTATTGTTCAGAGGAGTTAAAAAACTTCAAAGGGAGTGTTTGCTATTGTCTTGGTTTAAGCCAGTGTAAGAAGGGCTTGAACTGAGAGCTAGCATTTGTAGAATAAAGGTAATGTGTTTTACTTCAGTCTCTTCTGTACTTTTGGTTCTTCATGTTTTTTTTTTTAAATATTATTTCCATTACAGTCCACTATAACATTGAACCACAATGAAGAAAATTAGTATCATTGATCCGAAGTAGAAATGTAATAAACACTAGTTTCATATCTATCGATTTTTTAGTTTAATGATACGAAACAGGTTGGCGACAGTAAAGAAGGCCATGTAGTTTTGTATACAAATACACATATCGTCAGGTGTTCGGCTAGGAAATGATGGACAATATATAGTTTGGTCTACGAGATCAATTCCTAGATATAATACGACGACTAGACACTACTTAAATATGTAAATATTGGGACACTAATCCCTGGAAATAGCGTGTAGTCCGGTGAAGCTGTAAAGACCTTGCCAGGTCAATAGCGTAGTCAGTTCGAAAAAAAAAAAAAATAGTGTCAGCAAGTATGCGACGTCATATGTAAATATTACGCTATTTACCCAGAAGGTACCTCTTCCAAGGTTGCGTACTGAAATGTAATGGTCATTGTCAATTATTATTGGTCATTTATTTATTTACCATCATCCGATTTCAATATATTTTTTTTTGTCATAGGAGGCAAACGAACAGACGGGTCACCTGATGTTAAGTGATCACCTCCGTCCATAGACACTAGCAACACTATGGAGGTTGCAAGTGCGTTGTCAGCCTGTGTTTAGGGGGACGGAGGAGAGGAGAGGAGGTGGGAGATGGAGGAGGGGGAGGGGAAGGTGGTCCTCCGGTGCTCTCACTGACCAAACGAAGCGCAACAATGCAAGCACTGTTACTTCACGTCGGTTTTCTGTGAGAGGGTGGTACACCACCAACACATATAACATTTTATGCACAAGTATACGTCATTTCATAATTAACAATCTATTAAAATTATCAGTAATACTTGTATGAAAAATAAAATAAACACATATTTTAATAAACTAACAAAGAGTATATTAAAAACACTTGGATCACACATTTTAGAATAAGAATTTGGATTATTGACAGTAAATTAATTAATAATCGAATTATTTTTTACTCCAGTAAAATATATAGTATATGTACGCTGCTGGTTACTTAAAAGTTTTAAAGTTTACATGTAAGTTTGTACGTAATCAATTTTACTAAGGCTCGTTCTAGATGGCGCTGTACTATGCCAAGTTCTACGGGCACCTATCAACCGAACACTGAGTAGTTGTATGCATATTTTGTAATTCTGTATAACAAAGAATAATTAAACAATATTTATGTTATTATAACAGAATTATTGTTTCTATTATTGGTCATTTGTTAAGGATGATTTATTAAAAGTGTGTCAATTAAATAAATACAATTTAAGAAAAGGAAGAGAAGACTTCAGCTTTTCTTCTCGCCTTAACAGGTTTTGGTTTTTTATTTCCACGAAAATAGATGTGGAATCATCTATGGAGTATTTATAATCTGATATGATTATTATAATTTCCTTTGATCACACGGTGACATCAAGTTACAATATACGTGACAAATATTCAAATTAATTTTTCTTAAATTCATTCTTGTAACGGTATTTACTCTTTTTTTAGTATTAACTTTACTATATTATGTTGGAACACAACTATATATCAGTATATTTAACATAATAAATATACTTCCTTTTATCGATATGTATTGTCGTATACCCAATTCTGATTATTCTGATAGATTAGACATGATGTAATAAGAGACATGCCAAGCTGTTGGTCTAGCTCGCGTGCTTGGGTTCTCCGAACACTATTTACTGGTACGAGAATCAGGTTCGGGATGTAGTTCGCGTTACGTTTTACAACTTGTTTGTGTAGCAGCCGTCTTAATTGTTAAACAGTACGTTAGCGCATCCCACTCTACTTCAAATACTTACTTTTTTCCTTTAAGAAATCTATTTATAAAGTTATTTATCAATTCAACCGGTCCACTACTACATTTTATTTTTTTATTTCCCACTTTTGTGTTAATAAGCGTCATTATTGTGTTAATAATAACAACCAAACGCATTATTATATGAATATTAGAAGTAAACTGTGGCGTGTCGGTACAACGTTTACTATTATTGTATGGATAGCTACTATCCACAGGTTTAAAGTTTATTGGATTGGGTTTATATAGCTTGCCTTGAAAGTCATTTGCTGTAATTTTAGCATATTATTTTGAATAGTAATTTATTATCCGGTATTTTAGTCTTAAAAAATAAAATGTCGTTAAGTGAAACGCTTTGGTTTGTGGCGATTTTAGAGTTGACCAGTTTCGGGTTAAAAACTTCGCTGATGTGTTCTTCCCGACAGCACATCATATATATATGCGTTGTTACTGTTATGCTTGAATTCAATAACTACACGATGGGTCGTCACTATGAAAGAAAAAACTCCTTTTTTTCTTCAATTACTAACACCATTTATCATGGTCAGGTCACGTTATACATAGTAAAGTAAAGGCTTACCTTACCTAAAGTTTGTGAAAGAAACTTTGACCCCACTCGAAATCTATTTTATGTACTGTCTAACTTTATTACCTCATGTAGAGTGACCAAACTATTGTATCACTTCAAGTATCAACTAACTTCTGAATATATATTATGAAAACGTTAAGTTTGTTTGTTTGTAGGTTGTAATTCTTTAGAACTGGTCTGATTCTGAAAATTATTTCTCTGAGTAACATTTACAGTATACCTGTAGCGATAATTTGTTTTTCTTTTGTAATTAGCTGATGCCCAAGACTTTGTTATCTTGAATAAGGTTAATTGAATAGACTCACAATGGCTATGTGTTTTACTGTTTCATTATCAGCTGTTCTTTTAAATTGTAAATTATTAGTTAATTTTTATGACAAACAATAAACGCTTCAGTTTCATTTATATACATTCACAGTTACCAAGTACAATACAGTAGAAGTATTAGCAATGTAGATAAACCCATTTATGTAACCAATCGATCAATGAAATCAAATATACTTTATTCATTTTAGACCCTGAGAAAGCGCTAATGAACGTATCAAATCTACCACCGGTTCGGAAAAACAATTCACTCATCGAGAAGAACCGCTAAGAAACTCAATCTGGTTTATCTTTTTATAATAGATGTTTTTACAAACATAGAAGTACATAAGTTTTTGGTGGATGTATGGAGAGAGGCGTCATTTCCAGACATCAACATCATTCACATATTGATTCAACCTATTAAGGTTTAACCTTTTAGAGTTTTTTTTTTTTATTGAAGCACGACAAAGTGACTGCACTATGCCTGATGGTAAGCATAGTACAATCCAAGAACAGTGGCGACAGCGACCACCGCGAGACAGATCATCCATCGTCGGTCGCCACTGTCATGCCGGCCATAATGACGAAAGTCACCCGGTACTGGATATGCACAGGCTGATCCCGAAACGCGACGCGCAAAAGCGAGTCACTCTGACGGGCTTTTTCGCCATATACATGGTGGCTGCGACCCAGTCGGGCTGTATAACCCTACCACCCCGCTATCGCCATTGCCTCGTTCGTTGATCAGCAGGGTGCACCACGCTTGCGGGTGCAAAATCCGCTTGACATGGTGCTTCGACATTATTCGCAAATCGGTATTTGTTATAAAACCGAACACTTTACCTTTGTATTACTCTCAGTGAGCCTGAAACAAGGAATGACTAATTTGTTATTGTTTCTAGTATTCAAATTTCCCGGACTTTTACTAAATTCAGCATATCCTTCATCCATAACAAAATACCATAAGACATTAAGCTTTGAAAGTAGGCGAAGTAGACCAACCTAGCAGTGGCAATATCTGTTAGTTCACAAATCTTTATAACAACATAAATACGCTCATGTTATTTGATGTATACAATAAATTGCTTAATATAATTGTTATTTTATTGTATTATAAGAACAACATGGAAGAGAATTAATCGAATCTACGTCAAATATAGGTATATTTGTGATGGCGTCGTACGTGTTTATCCAGAAACTAATGTGTGTACGGATGTGTTCTGACGTTATTTCATACTGAGATACGATAAATATCATGTTCTCTTTATTGAAATCACTTATGAATCAGAGCTTGATTTTATCTACAAACAATATAAATATTATATAAATGTATTGTTATTTGGTTGACCGCGATTTTATTTGTATGAAAGTGTTTTATTTTTACTCCACAGGGACTGTTTACTTGTTGTATTTGAACACAAAATGGGTTATTTTATTTCAGTTTATTCCCTAAAGAATATCATTAATTTTATTAGGTCTAAAAAACTGTATTCAATGTAACAATTCGATATTATGAATTCTGTAGGTATACTTTAACTTAAACGTTTCTGGACGTAATATAGCTTTCGTGGTTGAAACGGCGAGTATGTCAGAAAATATAATAAATAAAATCAATTTGATATTTGATGTAAAGCCCAAATTTAACAAATGTAATGTAACACAAAATATCAAAGCTGTATAAAATATACTTATTTCATGAAACGACTTGCGCGCCATCCTTTGTATGTTAATAATACTATTAGCGGAAACTTGCAAGAAAGCGCCAACAACAATTATTCAAGGATTAAAATCAGTAAGGTGAAACAACATACGATGGAATAAAAACTGATCTTTAATTTTGATATCCTGCTAAAGTGCCTGCAACTCCTCTTGCGTTTGTTGCATAGAAATTATTTTCGATTTGTGATTTTTTTTTCATATTCAACGTTTTATTTTCTTTTAATACTGTTAATCATTGTTATATAATAAATAACCTATCAATTTCTGAATGTCGTATACTCCTTGTATATAAAAGAAAAAAATTACAAATTTGATTCGTACCAACATACAAAAAAATTTAAATCAATATAAAATGTTAATAACTGACCTTCATAATGAAAAATTTGATAAAAGGGTGTTTCAACAGAAATACAGATTTATTTAAATATAAATAAAAGCTGACGTAAGAATTCATGCTGAGATTAACCTTGATATTTTAGTTATTACGGCCAAATAAGAAATACATGGAAAATAAACGATTTTACATACGTTATAATTATTTTCTGCACAAAAACTTCAGAACTTGAAACATACCTTAAAATAGATATCCTGTCGGTACTTTCATCTATTTCCATACTTACAGTGTGACAATGATCAGGATTAGAAAGCTTTTACGTCAGCGATTTGTGTAAAGAATTGTAATCCGGTACTTAAATAGATGAGGTGGAGAGGAAAGGTCTTGTATAAACAAAGCTTCGTCGAGTCAAGAACGTTGGTTGAGATGGGCTATCTTAAATTTTGCACACACGGCACCTAAACACATAATCTAATACACACACGAACTTAACGTGTGTCGTATATATTTACACGGGTAAGAACGTGTAGTTTTGGTTATTTTTAACCACAACGCCTTCTAATATGTAGTACATTGGGTGGAAAAACAACCGTTGGTAACCTTCCAGACGAATTATAAACATGTCATCCTAATACGTTAAAAAATCTAATGCAATTTTATAAATTGGTGGTTTATTTAGATTGTCAGCTTTCAACATCATATCAATTCATTTCGCGTCTGCTCGCTTTTTCCCCAAGTTCTACATTGTACTGTTTGAAACACATACCCTCGCACCGTCACAAGGGACTCGTTACGAGTGCACCCCGTCCCTTACATCACTTGAAACTACCCTGTTTAGACATCGACTCAAACTTTGTTAGGGTCCCTAAGGGAGTTTATATTTATATGGTGAAGTGTTCTACGGGCTTTGGCTTAATTAAAAATATACAGTGTTTTGTTAACAAAAACGAAGTATTTTCTAACTTTTTCTAGTAGATATATTGTAATCCGTAGCAAGGAGTGACTCCACAAAATTTGTAGTTTTGAATCTAAACTTCTTTAAATGAGGCATAATTCACAGCAGTTATAATTTCAGATTTGCTGGTATGATAATGGATTATTCATAATTATTTATGGATGTGAACTGTATATCTGGGCTTATTACTAATACTACGAGAAGATGTCTGCTACACTATACACATTTGTGTTAAGATAATAGTGAGTCTGTTAGCGCTGATAGGTTTAAACTTCAAAAATAAGTCTATTTTATTATTTAGTTCACTTTCCCTGGTAAATTATTGAAAATCGTGTACAATGGTAGTAAAAGCTGTAAAGCTGTTATTTTATTTCGCTCCATAGTTTGTATCATTGGTGGTGTATTACGGAATATGGTTTGGTTATTGTACACAAGTGAAGTGTATTGGAAATAATATCACAGGGCGTGGATTCTGACTTGTTACAAAACTTCCTGAAAAGTATTAACAAGAGGTACACCATATTGTTGGTTAATTGAAATGATCCCAAGAAGCTTTCAAATATCATTATAATATACTCGAAAATAGCAGTACTAATCTTCTAGAAGAATTCTTGGCAAATAGAAAATAAATAGAGAAAGAGAGCTGTGGGATCAAAGAGATTTACCAAAGCATTATTTGTCCGAAGTTCTACAGGCCTGCTGTTTCACGGTATTCACAGCAATCATCTTGAAACTTGTTCTTGTTTAAATTCAAGCAATAATGTAATTTAATTAATTTAGTTCAGTTGCGAAATCATCTTGATGTTCATTATTCAGATTTAAACTCGAAGTGACTTGGATGTGAGAGAGATGGAGTGATAACATTTAAAGACATCAACGAAGAAGAGGATTGAAAAATAAGCTATTATGTATTAGGCTTGGTCTATACACATTTTTGTTCTAAATAGGGTTATTATTTACAAAACTTTAATGATCATTTTTAAGGACGAAGACGACATATTTAGCTCCGAATAAATATATAAAAGTGTGTATATAATCCAAAGACGTATACAGAATAGGCTTTTTTATTTCACGTTAAAAAATGTGCAATAATTAATACAGGCATTAAAAACGAAACATTTTTGTTTACTCTTGCGTACAGTAACAGTACTCGTGGAGTTTCATAACATTACACAGACACCTGCTCTCTAGTTACGTAAGTTGCGATGCAACGGACTGCTCGCAACCCGCTCTTAATATTTTATATTTTTTTTGTATACAATATTTATCTTTCGCGCTATAGTTTTTACTTTTATTTCTATTTAATTAAGATATACCAAGGATTTTACAGAGTTGATGATAAATAAAGGGCTATTTATCGCCAAAAAAAGCATACTGATACAGTAGTTTCAATAATTAAATCGATTAAGCGTTTCACTTGAAATATATTGGACTTTGAGTGAGGTAGATTCGAGAATATTTAGTTTACCATGAATGTTACCAGAGTAAATTATTTAATATATGCATCAGGATACTAGATATGAGTATTTCTGAGAATTTTCTTTCATCAATATCAATTATGTATGGCTTCCTGGTATGCACGTTTTATCTATACTAACATTATAAAGAGGTAAAGTTTGTGAGCTTGTGACGTTGTAGAGGGTAAACTCAGGAACTACTGGTCTAAAAATTTGAAAATTTCTTTCAGTGTTCTATATATAGCTATCTCATCTATCAAGGAAGGTTATAGGTTATATATCATCACGCTAAGACCAACAGGATCGGAGTACTAATGAAGAATGTTTCAAAATCGTTTTTTCCCTCTTGAGAGCTTCCACTGCGTGTTAGAGTTAGCCCAAAGTAATGTAGTCAGGTGAAGCTATTAAAGCCATGCTAGGCCAATAGTGTACTAGTCAGTTCAAGAAAAAAAAACCAAAGTAACTATTCCAGGACGAAGTCGCAGGCAGAGGCTAGTTTTACATCCTCTATCTATAATGTAAAAACCGTGAGCGTCTCTGAACAAAATCAAAAAGTAGAAATAAGTCTTTTTATCTTCTTTTAACTTCATTCTTGCTCTTGTTTATATTTGTTTTTTTTTTTTTTAATAATATTTATGAAATTTCGTTGACGAAACAAACGCATGTTTGAAAATGTAATGGTTCCAAAAGATAGAATGTATTTGTATTCGGTAACACAATTGGTAAAATTGCATATTTGGGGTGTAAGGGGTGTCGAGTAAATCTTAAGACTTGAGACACCCAAGCCAACCTCACCTGCACGTGGTGCAACCTGCTGATCAACGAACGAGGCAATGACGATAGCGGGGTGGTAGGGTTTTACAGTCCGACTGGGTCGCAACCACCATGTACATGGCGAAAAAGTCCGTCATGGTGACTCGCTTTTGCGCGTCGCGTTTCGGGATCAGCCTGTGCATATCCAGTACCAGGTGACTTTCGTCATTATGGCCGGCATGACAGCGGCGACCGACGATGGATGATCTGTCTCTCGGTGGTCGCCACTGTTTTTGGATTGTACTATGCTTACCATCAGACATAGTGCAGTCACTTTGTCGTGCTTCAATAAAAAAAAAAAAATATTTCATTTGATTAATGTTTGAATACAAATGACGTAATAACAAGACATATGTCGTGGGGGACTCATAAACACAATTCACAGACAGAATTTATACAGGTAGACAATGATTTCTGAAGTAATAATTGTTCAGAATGGAACCCACAACACTCAGCGCTACGATAACAACAAGAAGACCGTTCTAACGAATATGTGCAGTCCAAATATGGATGACATTCAAGAAACCATTCGTATTTTTTTTATATCATTGGAGGCAAACGAAAATAGACACTAACGACACCAGGGGAGTTGCAGAATCCTCAGCCGACGGCATCTTCTTCTCGATCGCTGCCTCTTGGAGGCCCAAATACAATGCCATTCAGCGGATCATCCCCACCGACAGCGTCCGAGCTGAAATTAGATCGACGAGAGTGACAATATGACTCTCGTACACGATTGTCGATTTTAACACTCTGCCAGCGAACCACCGTGTCGCGCTTCCGCGGATTGCGTGCGACTAACAGGCACGGTGGTGCGGAGTCCGATGGATGAAGCAGTGTTCGATGTGTGAGATTCGGCGGTGTCCGAAGGCGTGCGTGTGGTCATTCGTCACGAAGATGTAGAGGCGTCGCGATGGACCTGAAAAGGGTCTTTTTTAGTTATTCCACTCGCCGTTGTCGGGGTGGAAGAAGGAGCGGTAGTGCGGCGCATCGTCGCGCAGGACAAGCGGTTAATGCGGAGCTCTCGGGGAGTCTTCGCGCGCGTGTGACGATGTACGCACTGTTACTTCACGTCGGTATTTCTGGGGGTCGGGTACTAGTAACCTGAGTGAATCGACTCATTCATCCAGACACCAGTTATAGTTTCAACGTGGCTCTATCACCTACCATATCACGTCACAATAAGCTTGAGTTTAGGCGAATGGAAATATCGTGTTGAAAACTTGACATGAACATTTTTATCCTTACCCTGGCTAGCTAAATTATTCTTAAACAATATTTATCAACATGCAGCCTTGGATTTATTTCATGTGTGTTATAAATACTAGTTTCTGTAATGTTTAAATTATATACATACTAGTGACTCGCTCCGGCTTCGTATCTATCGCAATGTTAAACTAACAAAGCGTCATAAGTGTCTAAAAACTATTTTAATAAAAAACTGTAACACCCTGTATTACTTTTTAATAATAGGTAAAAGACAGAAATGGATATTATAGTTTGTTCTTAATTTTTTTCATCATCACGGTCTTTTCTGTGTGTATTTTTAATCTATACTACTATTTCGCGGCATAAAATTTTTATGCAGACTTCGGGAAGCGTTCTATACGTGCCTATAAATGTTTGTTACTACTTGATTACACTACATCAACTTCTCTATTTTATATGAATATAATATACACATAGTAAACATACAAATCTTCAGAAAAGATATCTACAGATAGTGAAAACAATCTAACAATCTGTTATGTGGTTCAAAAGAATACGCACACACTGTTGTGGAAAGCAACTTTGATTTTATTTATTTTGAATTTCCAAGCAATTGTTATTGTTTATTATTGTATGCAATAATACACAATGAAATAATATAATTTCAATACACAAACGACATATACGATAATCATAAACTTCAACCGGAAAAATAAATACGCGGAACTATTTCGTGAATCAAAAGGTGATTCTGATGAAATCATGAAATATTCAGTGCAATCAAACCAGAACGCTTATAAATTCATGGTGTATAAAAATCGATCCTCTGTTATTACTTTATATAAACAACAGCTGCAATATGTATCAAGTTATTAAGTATATGGGTTTGATAAAGAACTTGAGATTTTATGTAGCGACTTTTAAGACGCAATATATATATTTCAGCTTAATATTCTAGTATCCTTGTCCACATGTTCACTTAATAGAAAATGTACTTATCTACAGTATACTAGGTGACAGGGTCACGCGTTGCTTGTCTCAGGTATTATATGTTAAGTTATAAAAGCAAACTCAGAATTAAAATGTGGAGCTATCTATGAGATATCTATAATACTCAGTCTTACAGTTTTTTACCAACAAGCTAATTTAAAGCGCCATCTGTTCAACACTGATAAAACTTACAATTCATAACAATAATCAACACCGGCAATCATTTAAGTTGTTGGCAAGTAAAAAAAAATTGAGGCTATTAATAAAAATATTAATTATCTTGTCTCTCAAGTTCGATCAAATTATACGTAAATGCCAACTTTCATAAAGATCGGTTGAGTAATTTCGGAGTTCATCGTGGACAAACATCATGATTTTTATGTATTAAAATAAAGGAAGGTACCTAGCCAATGGTGTTGAAGTTTCAAGTATAGGCAGAAGTTTCTCGAGTTCCAGATGACTAGACCAGACTATTTCTTTAAAAAAAACATCCTCCCTATTCCAAACTCAAGCACGCTCCAGAAAACCTGCCAAAAACAAAACTTGTAACACTTAGAGAGCCCAGAACCGATCAGAGCCTTTACATCGAAACTTCACGCGATGTCGCGCCGGGGACCCGCAGGAAGATTAATGATCCGCCACCCCGTCGGCACCCCGTTCGCACCCCCCCATCAATCACTTAGCCCTTTGATGTATTATTTACTTGGAAAAAAGTTATTTTTGTGTCTCTGTTTTTGAAGGGAGAGCAAATATTATTCAACACCATCTGTCATTACAAATCAGGAGGGGTTTTCCTTGTCGACGTACTTTTGGGATTCCGTTGAACAGTTGTGTAAATCCGATATCTCCTTTATCTCGAATTATAAGAGATACAAATGAAACTAGGAAAGTGTTAAAAATCAATTTATGTTTCTGTAACCAAATGAACAAGGGCTATTTGAAACTTGGGCTAAGCTAAGTATATATAAAGAATTTTGCTTCAAAATTGGAGATTGGAGAAAAAAATCTGATACAGAACCACATAAGAACTAGCTCTGAATTACACAGCCCTGGTATTATATACAAATAACGAAATGGGTTTATGCCTGATGAATGACAAAGCAAATTATTATATGTCATCTGTTGGAAGCGAGCACGCAACGCCTGAATTTGTCGGAACATGTCTCCTGGTGTTTGCATCTGAAATTAGGGGCACGTAATCAGCGAATGTAACCGCAACGAGATTTTGACTGAAATACTAAGCCGGAAAAGTCATAGAATATTATATATTCTTTTATTAACTTCTATACCATTTGGTTTTACTAAAGGTAACTGAATTTGTCTTTTAATTTGAATATTCAGTGTATTATGACGTAAAAAATAGCAAACCGAAGCTTTAAAAAAACAAAAGGGAGAATTTTCATCATTAAATTTACTGAAGGACACGTACTATTAGATGAAAAATATGCTGTATCCGTACTGACGGAAAGGTATAACGTCCGTTATAGATGACGTCGTCCTTATCATTTAATTTATCAGTCACTCAAGACCAATTGTCAAGTATTAATAATAAATGAATTATCTTCAAAGATGTGAACGGTCCGATGCTCCGTGCCAGGACGAACCTCGCTCCGTTTTCGTTACGCCTTTTGTTAAGGCTTGTTTAGTATTAGAGGGTAGCGCGTAATATTTTTGTCTGTCTAAATATTGGGTACTTTCATGTTAAATGCACCGCGCCCTCCAACCGCTAACATAAACTTTTTATGCAAGTCTATCCTAACCTAACTAAACTGAGGCGAAACTATTTTGTTTTATCATAAAAATCAAGTTGGTAATATACAAAAAGGTACTTACGTATTAACGACAACTGCCTTTGTTTTACAAGTCTAACCTCACTGAACCTAGGTGGGAAAATTGAGAAAAATAAAACGGTTAGGTTATGTTTATGTATATTAGATATTTGAGGATTTTTAAGTTAAAACAAAACCGTTTCGTCTCCTTTTGGTTATGTTAAGTTAGACTTGCGTAAAAAGTTGAAGAAAGCCGACCGCGGCAGAGGTCGGCGAGCGCGGCGCATTTAAAACGAAAATACCATACTTTTTAACTGTAGACCGGGCATTTGCGCTAACATGCAGTCATTGCAAATTCAACTATTTAAAATAATGTGTTTTTTTTTTTTTCGAATTGTCTACGCTATTGACCCAGCAAGGTCTTAACAGCTTCACCGGACTACTAAGGCGAGCGCTTAAGGCACTCAGCCGATTTTATTTTGGCAACCAGCTCAAGGGTGCACGGCACACCTCGGCTTGGCTGTTGCCTGTTGCATGCAAAATCGCGACCTATCTTAGCTAACCTAGCTAACTATTCATATATGTATGAGTTGTTGAAACGTATATGTGTACCAAGCATACACGCCTCAACAACTTCTCCAAATATTTATTATCGAAAAATTAAGAGTTTTTCAGTTCGATGAGGGAAAAAAGTATTTCATGTGTAAGCGTGTAGGCGTGCACGTGTGTGGGGGTGATCGTGTAGTATTGTAGCAGTGATGTATATTTGTGTGTCACCGTATCGCGCAAGCAACGCACTCAAGGGCTCCCTACCGAGGGATCGAACCTAGGCTTCAGCCAGTGCCGTGGGAGGCCTAATCGGGTAAATTAATGTGTTGTTGATGAAACTACGTAAGAATCTAATAGTATGTAGTAGGATCATAAAGTACGTAACATTACTTTCATCTCACTACTATTGCATTTAGTGAAATTTTATTTTATTTCTTGAGGTCAGACAATAACAATTTTACTTTTATAGCCAATAAACTTATACAGCTGTAAACTTCTTGTAATTGTTATTGCTTGATCTCTACAAAACTTTGAAAATATTTTCACTTCAAGGTCGTTTTATTGTGATTTAATTTGTTGTTAATATTTGCAATAAGTTAAGTTACAATAAAGCGATATTTAATCAAAAACGTTATCAAAGTTTCGAGAACATAACGTGAGATATTACTCGAATAAAGAATTTAATAAAAAAATTCAAATAAAAAAAAGTTATCACAAACACATTTATTTACGTACCATCATTACTACATTTGAGCTCGCAGACAACATTAGAGTAATTTATTATATTAATATATTAGCTTTGTATTATGAATAATTTTGTTTGTAAGCGCAACTTTAAATAACTGTGATAACGAAATTACATTCAAAGAAATGTAAAATAAAAAAAAGAAAAGACTAATTTCTAAACTTAGAAAAGTGTTTATTTTCCGATTACATTACAGGAGACATTAAACGAAACAATATTCTATTTGAAACGTATAAGCCAGTGGTGTACCAGAATGAGACAGATAACATCCATAGTGTTTTTTTGCTTTAATGCAAACCTTCAACGATTAATGCTGTAATACTAAATGTTAACTCAGTAAAGGCGATTCAGTGCTATTGGAGTCATTTGTTACAAGGAAAGTTATTTTATTTGGATCGTAAACTAAGCATTAAATTTATTACTTGAAAATTGAAGCAATAATTTTAAGAACGTATTTTAAGTATACAACTAAGCACTGATTATTTTAAATTAGGCAATATAGTTGACAATGGTTTAAATCAAAGAAAACAAGGTTTCGGAATATAAAAATATATAGACATTTAGAATATTATCAAAACTTCACAGATATTTACTTCCAAAAGTAAATTAATAATAAATGATTCCAAATAATAACACTTGAACAACTTTATCAATTCCGTGAAAATGTAAATGATCCCTCAACGTTAAATTACAATCATTTATTACATTGAACAGAGACGTTACAGCAACAGAGTCAACAAAATCCTCAATTACCTAGTATAAAAGCGAAACGTCCCCAATTTCACTCCACAAATCTTTCACGAGGAACCTTACCATAAACATCTTCCAGTCAAATCAATAAATAGAAGTTAACGAAGTCGACGCGTGATCTTGTCGTCTGCACTTCAAACATATTTAAATCTGCGCACAAACACTAGTAATGGTAGACGATATTAAGCCTTAACGTAATAGAATTAAAGTCTCTAGAAACAATTTTGGAACGTATTTAAAATTGGTACCTCGAGCCCCTTTATTGCCAAAGATTCCCAGGAGGCGTAAATTGGGTCCAACTCGAACCATTGCGGGATGAACTTTATAAAATAATAACTAAATGCGCGTGTTCTATTGATTCCGGTGATTTCAGTAAGCACTTGATTAACCTGTGTGAAGTTCTAATCTTTTTTACAAGTTTTTTTTCTAAGGGACGTCATAGAATGGAACAAATATTATAAAATCTACATATAAATAAAATCAATTTGTTTGTTGTCTAATCTCCAAAATGGTTGAATCTATTTAGAGGACACGTTAACTTGAAGAAAGTGGACTGTTTAATATATCCTGTTAACTCTCCTATCCTATAACCTATCCGTCTGGAAATAATGTATCTCTCTGTGTATTCACTTAAAACGAATGTAACATTCTATGTTTTGTAAAAATATGTATCATGAAAAGATATACCAGATCGAGATTCTTGCACGTTCTTCTCGATGACTTGGAGTGTTTGTCCGAACTAGTTGTAGCTTTGACAATCTTGAACGAATTGTCAGGGCCAAAATTTAATAAATTTTAAATTAGTGAGAAGATTAAAAGGGTTAAGTGGTATTGACATCTAAAAATATGTAATTTCTATTAAAGAACAAAACAGTCGCTGATCCATGTAGTTTATTGAAAAATAATATATCTTCAGTTTCAGTAAAATATGTACTTTCTAGGGTTTCTGTGAATAAACATCTATCAAGCGTAGAAAAGTGGAGTATATAAAATAAAAACCAGGAGTAACAGTTTAAGATTACGTTTAAGATACGCAGTTATGACTAATATCTACTTCCATTACAAGTTATGGAGCAATATTTTCAAATGGGGTTTTTACGTTTGATTTGTTACTGGGACACGAAGTAAGAACACTAGCATTTTTAATGTTTTTACGAGTCGATCTAAATAAATAGCAGAATTTTGTAACGATGAAACACAAAACGCTTCGAATTAACATGTATTTTATTTCCATTTTTCAAACATTGTCTATGTTAATTCATCTAATTTTCAAGTATCGTTGTCTTTTATCATGATATCGTATCGTCTGCCAAATAAATGTCAGAAGTACTTAAACATCGACTGAGATATTTACGATACAGTGCAGCACCACACTATAATATTGCTAACAGACTGCTCACTCGATATTCACGAATTAATTTGTACTAGTGGGCGCTCAGTGGTCGACATTCGACCATAGTTAATTGATTTTTTAATGTTTGAAATTTATTAGGGTTTCATCATGGCTACTCAGTTATTTGCCATTTTCCATGATCTTTAATTATATGAACATTTAAAAAAATTTATAAATGAAAATTGAAATTAATTATAACTTTGAAACAAGAAGCCGGTGGTAAAGCTCTAAGATTTTAAGTAAACATAACTTTACGAAAATAAAGAAATTTATCGCAACTCATGACAAAAGTAAAAGCACTCACTACTGTCACCAAAAAAATTTTGACATCCAATAAAACCAAGGAGAATTAATTAATGCTTATTTCAGTGGTTCTATAAATGTACTAAAGATGTATGTATATATTATGAATTTAAATATTATATTATTATAAAATTAAGCTACAATCTGACCAATTAATTTCAAAGGGCATATAAGGCATGCAACGTCATTCAAGTTAAAATTACTGTAGTCCTGTGAAGCTGTTAAGACCTTGCTGGGTCAATAGCGTAGTCATTTCGAAAAAAAATGTTAAAATTATTATATTATTGTAAAATTAACCAGTAATTTGACCCGTTAAATTCAAAGAGCATGTAAGGTATGAAACGTAAGTCGTGTTATAAATATTACTAGCTGTTACCCGCGGCTTCGCACGCGTTTTTTTTAATATATCAAATAAATTTAAAATTGTGATTACACATCTAGTGTAAATTATAATAATACTATTTCAAAAATATTTGTATTACACGCACATCATCTACTGTAACAGGTAACGTGTACATTATGTATGTGAATACTAATAGTGTATCGAATGGGATGGAATTATGATCATCCACATAACTGGAGTTTTAAACTATATATCACCCTCAGTGCTCACACTATATAAGAAAATATGAAGCTACACATTATCGAACAATATTAAATAAAACAGGTAATTAGTTACTTATTTGCCCGTAAAATTCCCGTTCAAATATTACTTGTAGTCCGGTGAAGCTGTTAAGCATAGTCATTTCTAAGAAAAAAAAACATTCAAATAGGTCCAGTCGTTTCGGAGATTACCCGGAACAAATAAAAAAACAGACATATCGACAGAGTTAAAAAAAATGTTGATGTTTGTAGCATCACAGATTGTATTCACCATAAATAATTTATTTTAATATAAATTACACTCACTTTACTTTCATAATACGTAATATATCACAAATAAAAAATTGGCAACAAAACTAATGTAGAATAGAGTTTTTAAAGAGTGTTTGGCGGGATTTCAGTCTGTCAGGTAGTGGATTTTATATTTTTTTCATAATATTGTGTTACATGATTCTATATCGTGTAGAAATTCGTTGCGTATTATATAATATCGTTCGTTTATTTTGCATAAGTGAAATGAATGAAAAATAAAACCACGAAGCATTAATTCTATGGTCTTGAAGATTAAGAAGATAAAAAATTACGTTATATTATGTAGAGGATTCGGCGCTTATACCTTTACATTAACTTGGACATAGAAGAAAACTAATTATATTGACAACTTCAGAATTGGCTTAATGGATTAATTCCTTCGACTGTCTTATTGGACGAGTATTATTACTACTAAACTTTCTGAATAACAACACAAAATAAACTTAAGAAATGTTTGCGATATAAACGTAACACGTATAATTAAAAATCGAAAACAAAACTAACGTAGAATAAACTTTTTTAATAGGAATACAAAATAAACCATGAAAATATTTTAGATAGAATGTTATCGCATTACCATGGCAACGCATATAATACTGACATTATTTACACAAACAAAAATTATTTGTGACCGACTGACGAATGGCTATTTTCATATGATAATATTATCTTAATGTTATTATAAATGTATTTACTGAATACTTACCTTTTTTATTTTTATATAATATTTTACAGTGATACTGTGTTCAGTTAACTGATGGCACAAGTCGTTTTTGTTAACATTTCATAAATATCTCGTGTCGTCCGTACAGTATGTCGCAGCTGCCGGCTGCGGTCGGGTGGAGTGAGAGGCGACGTGGCTCTGTCGGCTGTTACAGCCGATGTCTCGATGTTTACATCTGACACACAACGTACACTAAACTTTGTCTTTCCGACACGTACGCGTCACATGTCTGTTCCACATAACACTACCATCTGATATCTACACATATCGGCAAATAGCTCATATTACAATCTTATTTATTTTATCTAGAAACGAAAATAAACACGTCTTCCGCGTTAGACAATGATTTATACGTCGTATATTCAAAATATAACTAATTCATTTGATTTACTTTCACATATCGTTTATATATTTAACTATTTGAGCAAAATCTCACCTGATATTAAAAAACAATATGACATAAGATGGTAAACAGATAAACCTAGAGAAGGACTGACCTATAAGTGTAGCTCAATTGCGGCTTGTTGACAGATTATCAATATGAAGGTGGTAGCTGATTAACTGATTAAAAGAGCTATAGAAACAGTTATATGACTATACTATGCTTTTATCACGATGTTTTCCTTCACAGAAAACTCAACCGGTGTTTTGTAGGCGCGTCGATGGACGTATGTTCGAATCCTTGCAACTGAGTCGGAGCGCGCGGTGAACGAATACATCTTGATGAAACCATAGCATTCAAACTCCACCTGGCTACCTACCACTCTTAAGTTTAAAATCTATCGGCCAGCAGCTGTTGTGCTCCCGGGAGCCGCACTTGAGAGCCAGTCCTCTCTAGGCTTACCTTCTTAGAGCACATCGTTTATCATTAAGTGATATTTGTGGTCAAATAATAAAACATAGAGAAATTAAAACAAACCATCACCGCGTCATAATCTCATTTCTGATATACTAATACTTAATTATTTGTTACAATCTTCAGAATCGTTTTGTTTTAACTAAAACCCAGCTTAAAATCCATTGATACTGAGTACTCAATTGAATTGATACGTAAAGGATTGGAATGAGTGTAATATATACTCAGTTATGTCGCATATAATCTACTGGAACTAATTTTAATGAACAGGGTTAAATTATGGAATGTTAGCTTTAAATATAAAATTAAACTTATTTTGGCAATAGATATCTATTCATTTAATGCTATTACAATAATTTTTTTTTAATAACACAAGCTCACGTCATATAAACATTTTATGTGATTAAATAAACCGCGTTAAAAATAATCAGCAGCAAATGAACAAGTGTACACCGCGCGTTGTTTTTATTTTAATTTCTTTTTCGATTATTCATTTAATATATTAAAATAAATAACATGAAAAACGTTACATAAAGTTACTAAGAAAAATATGTAAAAATTGTATACCATTTATATTATAAATCCAGTCCACGTGGAACGTAATGAATCTTATTAAAATGCGTAGGTATTAAAGATCTGTAATGTTTCGGTGTGAAAAATTGTCTCTCTTTTCCTGAGAATATTCTGGATTCGAAACACGGACCCTGGATATTAACAGGGAACTCTCCGGGGAGGCGCCGCGTGATCTCTTCGAAAATAATTTAGCTCGACGACAGATCTTTCAAGGTGTAATATTTTTGATAGAAACACCTTATTTGTTTTGTTAACATCGTATAAGTAGATGTATATTGTTGAGTCATAATCATAGCTTGCTAAGGTCTAAATATATAGTAAATGCGAAATATTGTAACTCTAATCTGATACAATCTAGTGATTGCTTTACTAATTATTACTCCCAAGTTGGAAATAGGTCATTCAGATCCTATTGTATTTAGGAACGAATGACATGCTTAATATATTATCCCAATATCCTACCCTTTCTTAATCAGGAATTACAACAAAAGTTAGTCTTCAATAACCAGACGTGAAGATCTAAGCTGAAAAATTGGACACTAAGTAGAAGACAGTTGTCTAAACTTTATATAATCACTACCGCAACCTCGACGAGAAAGTTGTTCTATGTTATTATAATAAGAAGTAAATGCTTTTAATTTAATTTACAAGCCGATTTATAATACCAGGTGTATTGTACTGCAGAGTAGTGGCACGAATCAGTTCTTGGAACTTGTGGCATAAGTGTTAATTTAAAGGACCGTACCAATGCATATGAATTCTTATCTCCAACTCCACTCATCACTTTTCCTTCTAAAACTTGGTAAGATCCTAAAAAGCTGCATAGAATAAAGAGACTATTAAAAACGTAAAGAGGTGTGAAGCCTTTTTAGTACACTATATGATATGTCTGGTATACCCTTCGCTCCTACTTCTACTGTCTATAAGTTAGCCATTTCTGGTTAACTCATTTCAGATTATAGGAAATAATAGAAAATGTAAAAAAAAAACGAAAATCTATTTCGCTTACTTCTTTTTGGGTTGTTTTATTTCAAGTATTGCTACAGAATATTATATATTGCGGCGTTCAGTACTCTGAGGGCTCATGCTTCAGTTAGGCTAATTGAACGACAGACATTTACCGAATGATTTATTCAGTGTTATATAAAACCTGTAATCTCAAATATATAAAAATTCATTGTCATGATATTTGTTCACGATGAACTCCAAAAATTGAACCGATCTTCATGAAAGTTCGTATTTGTGTATAATTGAGTCCAACTTGAAAGATAGGATAATTTATATTTCGATTAATGGCTTCAATGTTTTTAATTACAAATTTGTTTGTCGTTGTTGATTATTACCATTAATTGTTAGTTTCATCAGCCTCGAACAGATGGCGCTTTAAATTAGTTTATTGACAGAAAACTGTAGGCTCGACTGTTATAGATATCTGACAGATAGCACAACGTTTTCAATTTAAAGTTGGAAATTTATATTGATTTGTATTCTACTTGACTTTATCTTCTAAATAACTCTTAATCACTATCGAATTATTTTATTTTATTTCCTGTCCCCTTGTGACAGTTTTTAGGCAGTCTCATGTCTCCATAATACCAAATAGTTTACCATAATTTAAATTTAACATGTAATAACTGAACGGGAACGGCGTGGCCTAATAAAATATATGTATAAGTGAAGACTGAGGATCATCAAGTGAACAGTAGAACAGTTTGTCACAACATACCGCACTAAGCCCTAAGCCTATATGATAATAGTAATCCAGTAAATCCTTTTCTTCAGGCGCGTATTCTGAATTGCCGACATTTTGTCACGGAGACGCTAATCTTAAGATCGCCGGACACGACACGGTCTGATATATGGTGATAACAAATCGCTTTTATCATTAATAACGACCCAGTTACCCTGTTTTATGGGATTGTTTTTATGGCGAAAGGGAATTCGAGATAGAAACCATGGCCGTGTAAATATAACATCAGCCAATTTTTCTAATATAAGTCATTTTGATTGAATAGTTTATCTACTTAAGAATGATTACTTGTTTTTTGTCTTCAAAATATTCTTAATACTTAAAGCGAAAGACTTTTTCAGCTCTCTATCCACCTCCCTACCATTTAACAGATGTGAAAATAAAAAAAAACATCTCATTAGACCTCTTCACGGTGAAAAATACAGTTTCGCGCGTCGAAATCCCTCTGGCATGTAAATCCGAATGACAGTCGAAAAAATTATACGAAAAAGGAACGTTAAAAATGTTCGTTCGTCATACGCTCAGAGTAAAATATGCACCCTCCACGTAATATATAGGAGTTGGAGTGCCGACCCGGACACCGTCCCCTGAAATATATCCTGGAGTTAAGGGCGCAGTCACATGACTCGCTAATTCATCATTTACTATCTCGTACCAGCAACTGTTAAAACTATCAACAACTTACTGAAATCACTATGTTTTCATCTTATATTTAACCCATTCCAGCAATAGTATGTTTAGAGCAATACACGATGCAGTACGATTGAGACAGAATGTAAACAATAATGTCATACATAATCCCAAATTCAATGTTTGTTACAAAAAGTATTTTCGAACCGTTTCTTAGTTAGTTCTTCTTTACAATAGACAATAATTATGTAAATTATATGTTTTTAATTTAGTATTCTCTGCTTCGCGTTATTTGTTATCATTATTTTGTCTATACATATACTAAGATTTATTTTTTTTTTCGAACTGACTACGCTATCGACCTAACAAGGTCTTAACAGCTTCAAACTTTTGGATCGTACGCATTTTTTTTTTCGGAAAATTATTCGGTTTAAAGTTTCAAGATCGCGTTTCTAATCTTAACTCGATAATTGGAAAATGGGAATGATAATGGGGAATCAACAGTATACAAGATATCCAAGTATACATTTTATTTCCAATCTGCATATTAGAGTACAGGACACATATTAAGTACAATGATTCAGATGATAGATATACTGGTTTTAGGGTCTGTAGAGCGCCTTTCACTTTACTCCAACTTCGTGGCCGCGCGCCGGCTGTAAGACGACATGCGATAAATGGACGAAAAAATTTGAGACGAAGGAAAGTTTTCCTTAACATTATATATCACTATAAATGTATAAAGTATATATATATGATATACGTAATATAGTATATGTATAAAGGTAGATGTATAATAAACACAGTAAGTAATACGTAAGTCATTCATATAACTTATATTTTTTTCATTTATAATATTAGTTATAATAGTAATATAATTATTTAGGATAGCTTATAATATCTGAATATGTAATTGAAAAGATGCGATTGAACAATTGAAATCTCATCTCTATAGGTGCGACAGCGGCCCACAAAACAAGTGAAAGTGACGTGGCCAATTATTAAATCCAAGGGGAGACACATTGAGGTGAGCTGCTCTAAGTGAACGTTAATTGTGTCCAATTTGTGCTGAATTTATTAGACCTTATTCGACCATTGTTCTCTTTAATATAGCTCTCATATTAGCATTACTGGTTTTGTGGTTAGCTGTAGAGAAAAATATATTTACTGATTTGTTTTTTCTTTACGATTTTATGGTATCATTGTTTTGATGTTGTTTTATACTTTTTACCCGTTTTTACGGTATTTCTTCAGAATTTAGATAAGGCCTGCTACCCAGCCAAAAAGACGTAAGAACGCACCATGGGATTTTAGTCCATGCGAATCGAACATAACCCCTCGTCAGCTGCCGTTGACATGGATATCCGTTAGAAATCTCCCCATGCAAGAAAAAGTTTATATCATCTATTTATGCGACAGTATATTGATTGATTAAATAAAAAATTAATTACAGTCTCATAAAGTTTATTTTCAGCATACTATTAAACAGTTATGTAAGAAATTGTAAGGTTTTTCAGTGTACTAATGAATCCAGCAATTGAATAAACCATCAAAACTTGATCGTCAGATATAAACCAAATGTTTAGTCATAGAAGAATAAGAGTTGATACAACATGGAAATAGTTTCGTGATAATATATTAGAAAAATGTATGCCTGAATACGATATTCCTGATAGTAACTCATTTTTCAGTATTTCTTTATGAATGAAGTCCATGGTAATGTAGACAAAAATTGTAAACTACATGTAAAAACAAGTGACAAAAAGCTGATAGATATTCCATTGTAGAGGCTAAGAATTTAAAGTTCAAATTTCGTAGTTAGATTTTAATTATTTTTAGAGCGTTCTACGTATTATTGAACATCAAAATAGGAGAATTCTATATTACGTTGACCAAAGAAAGAAAATAAAAGTAATGTAACGCATATGACTTCATAAATATAAATGATACAACAGCGACATTAGACACGCACCGAAATCGGTTAACGTAAATCTTAGTTCATGAAACAAATAACGTAGGAGAATGTCAACTAACGAACTTTACGAAGCATTTCTATTTCGATGTCGCTCCAGTAATATTTCGATTAGATGACATCCAATTTGGACATCATATGAAGTAGGTACAATAGAGTTTTATTCTTCGATTACTTTCCTATGAGTTTTTTAATATAATTCTTTATTCTATAATATTTCTTATTATATCTATTAGTTACATTTGTGATCTTTTAAACAAGGCAGTTGCTATTGAATTGGAATATATAGTAAAAAAAATTGCTTAATAACGCTGGTAAATATTTTTTTTGTAAAATTAAAGACAGTGTACATTATTATCACAAAATCTCTATTTGTAAGTGGAATAAATATAGATAAATAAATCTAAATTTAATTATCTTAGCTTCGAATATTACTCTGATGTCAAAGGGGCGAGTTTATGGGTGAATTTTTGTAGGTGATAGAGCCTCGCTGAAGCTGTTACTGGTTTCAGCATGAATGGGTTGTCCGGTATAGTACCACTCGACCCGCAGAAACACCGACGTGAATTAACAGTGCTTGCATTGTTGCCTTTCGTTCGCTAAGTGAGAGCGCCAGAAGCTCACTTCTTCTCTCTCTCCCTTCCTTCCTTCTAAACCTCTATCCTCTCCCTCCACCAAACACACAGACTGCCAACACACTTGCGACTCTCGTGGTGTTACTAGTGTCTATGGACGGTGGTGATCACTTAACATCAGGTGAGCCACCTGTTCGTTTGTCTACTTTAATACAAATAAAAAATTATAATCACATCATAAATCAATTGAATAATGTCTAGTAGAAATCTAGTAGAAAATATGTCGCCCCTGTCGGTGTGTTCCGGCACACGCACTTGATAAGCATTCCCCTCAAGGCTTACCATCTTAGCCTGTAACATTATTTAACATCAGATCGGATCGTGGTGAAACTCTAAAGCGTATAAAGTAAAAAAAGATAATAAAAATGTATGTAACAATGATGGCTCATTCACAGTATACATATAAGAGACAGTACGGAAACTACCTATAAACGCTACTAACGGCACACTTACACAAACATTCGCACCGATGAAACCCCTAAGCAGATTACGCGGTGCTGTCCATAAAGTAACCTTTAAAAACCTCTCGTTGATGCGCATGTTTATGTGTCTGCCTCTTTTTTCCTTTCTCGATCTGACTACGCTATTGACTTAGCAAGGTCTTAACAGCTTACCGAACTACATGAGCGAGTGTACCGTTTTCGAGCGTTTGTAGGTAGTTTCCGTACTGTCTCTCATATTTATACTGTGGGTCAGTGATGACACAATTAAAGAAAATATAGATTGACGCAAATTTGAGTCCTATATTATACATGAGTTTTGTACTACCACTAGCAACTGTCAAGTAAAAAAACTAGTCACCAATCGTCTTTCGTTATCATCTTAAACCAAATGGTTACTTATCATGAGATGAGATTGTGGCCAAAAGTTTTTAAATCTTATCGTCACATAATTTCAAAAGTATAAAAATACGCTTGAATTTCTACTTGCCTATTACCTATTTGAATTACAAGTAACCACTCTATGTCATGTCCACAGTACAACATGTGGTCACAGCCTTCGTTCAGCAATGATTGGAGACGCGTGCCTTTGATCCAACTTCGCATATAGCATTAGTATAAACAACTATTTCAAAGTTATAAAGTCATAAACCATGAATTCTCTTTCCAATACACGACGGTCATACAAGATTATCGGAATCATTAATATTGGAAATACATATTTTGTACTAGCTTTTGATCAGCACGTGGATTATTTATAGACAATATTTATACAAAACCGTTGTCGTCCTCGGCAATATGTATTTATTTGCATTGTCTGAAATAGAGATTTTTTAAATTATTGTAGTAAAATCTCTTTCGTCGTGTAAATGTTTAATTCTAATGAAAATAATAATTTACATTCCGTTCTAAAGAGTTCTTAACTTCTTCGATGTGTAATTCCACGAACAAGTTTATTAAACGTAGTTCAGTCAACAAAATCGTAAAACGGTCTCGTACTGAATAATTCTTAGAAGATTTTGAAGCAACTTGATATTCACGTTGGTAATATTATTTAGAATTTAATTCATTATTTAGAATATAGATAAAATAAAAAAAAAAACAAAGAATTAAAAACAAAATGTTAGTTCGGATCGCGAAATGATTATTCAAAGCAATGTTGTTGGTTAGCATACGTGACGTGTTAAACGTGGTGTAGTGACTATCTATTTATATATATAATAGAAAATAAACTACTTCGGCAAATAGAAATATAGAAGTGAATATAATTAAAATTTATAATTATATTATAGTATGTACATACAAACTTTAGTTACCTAAAAGTATTTTATTAATAATGTTTCAATAATATTCTTTAACCTTAGTGCAGTACCTGTTATGAATCTCAACGGAACTTAAAACTTTGTCTTCCCAAAACGAACCCCGAAACATTTATAGAATTAAATCCCGTTACTACAAAGATTTTACGTAAGATTCATACTTTAATATTTATGTACGAAAAGTTTCTAATAAAAACATAAATTATAGCAGTAAAAAAATCGCAAAAATCTGACGTGTACATTCCGAAGAGAACACACTAATAAGCATTCGGGAAACAGAAATCCTTAAAGTCGGTGGAAATTATAGAAAAGAAAGAGTCCGTGAAAAGTACAAAAATAGAATATTAAATTGAAATACGAAATTCCTATAAACATGTCGTGTTAATAAATTAATGAAAGCTCACTCATAAAGACAAGACAAAGGACGATATACAAAGAGAACAAATGTGAATAAAAACAAAACGCAAACAACATCTAAAACATCAAGAAATGTCAGAGAAAGACGTCAAAAGGACAAAAACCCAAAAATAAACGAAGCCACACAGAGATACACTTCACTCAGCGCGTTAATTCTCGAATGATATTTTAGATACGTACAGTTAAGATGAACTAATGAGGGAAACGGATCAAAGGACTCTGTAACTTTATTCCGAAGTAATTTTAGAACAAATGACCCGAGTCGGGCGACTAATCGTCGGATTTGTCAGGCGATCGCTCCGCATATTTGTGATGCATAATTTGAAACTGTAACCTAGTGCAAAGTTTTCGTAGTGTTTCGATATGATTCTTTTATGCCTCGAATACATATTACTGTTTAAATAAAGTGGGAATTGTTTTATAACTAGTCAAATAGTTTATTTTTTGCATAAGCCGTTACTCAATTGTTTTTGAAGTCAAAACTTCTTTAGGCTCTTGGAGCGGTATCTGTTGGGAAAAAACTTCCGATTTCGCATCAGCGACATGCTAGGAAAGTGACCAGCCATATTGCGCTTGTGTCAGACTAGCGACGTGTAGTATAGCAGCCTCGGCACATGTAATATTGATATCTTGTATTGACGTTGTGCAGTCAATCATAAGTTTCATTAATCAATAAATAATTCAGACTATAAATAATTTAATAATTCAAAAGAGAACACAATAATTTCATTACATATCGCAAATTTAAATCAGGTGCATTATGTATACATCTCCATAACAATCAATGAAGCGCATTGTCAGATCAAACTATAGATATAAGAAGAAGTCGGTTGACTAAATCCCTATTACACTATGCTGTGGAACACAATAAATATAGACCCATGAAGTATGTTTTCTTTTAACATTCTGATATTCGAATGAAGTTGTTAAAATTAATTCAACATTAACAAATAAGTTAACTACAAAACAAGTTTCTATAAATAATGGAATATATTTTCCAAACAAACACAAATTCAAAATCGACCTGTGTTTATATTTTTTTTTTATTACAATTATATTACTTCATGAAAATAATTAGATTTACACCTGATGGTGTGGCGAAAACAACAGCGCTTACTAAGGATCTTAGTCCGTCACTTAGTGATTTCTTATTTTATATTCCTAAAGTTGGGTAATTTGACCCAATATTTTGTAATCTATTAGTATATTTTGTAATCTCGTTTTATATGCTTCGCTTCAAAATTGTAAAGAAAATTACAATGAGGATGAGAAGGACAATTCGTAAAACAATATCAATAGTGAAGATTAATCGTTGCCATCACAGTATTTACAGTCTGTAGCTACTAAACATTATTACAATTTAATATCGATTTACTAAATATATAGACAAAGTAAAAGTGCCGTACTAAAAAAGGTACGAAAGTATAAGCAAAACGTGGGAAAGGAAAGTAGGCGTTATTACTAGAGAAAAGTTTGTAAATAAATTGTATTATTGTAAAAGTTTGCAAGGTCGAGCAAGCGCTTACGGATACGGACCTATTTGTCACAAAGGGTCGCTTTAGCCGGTTTACAATACAAATGATTAAGATAATCAGTGGCCGCCCCGAAACAGCCGCACTGCACACCGAATTGTAACACTAACTCTATACTTATTGTACCTATTTTTATTATGTGAAAAATCTGTTAACTACTAGCGTGAATCAAGATATCTGAAACTAATTGAAAATTTCTTCAGTATGCACACTACACACTGAAAACTATAACTTTTTAATATGAAAAGAATTAATATAATCAATTTCGCATAGTAAGTGAAACATCTGTATTAACCAATAAAATACTAAGTTATAAGTATACCTTATATATTAAGGTATATTTATTTTCACAACTTCTATATATGATCTACGGTACTCTAAAAATATTATCCTTCGCTGTTATGATTTATTGTCCTTTAATATTGTAAGTACGTTAATAAGTATTTGTAAAAATGACAAATATTTATACAACTCTGAGAGATTCTGTTAAAACACCTTCTTGTAGCGATTCAATCAAATAAAAGTAATAGGCCAATCCAAGTTCAATCCAGCGTACAATGCGCAGAAATAGAAAGGTTGTCAAAGGTATTGTAAATAAAGTAAAAATAAGTGTAAAAACCCTCAAGCTAGCGAGCTCGGTGAACGTTATCCTACCTTTATAATAAAAAAAAATCCTAACATTCAACCGCAGCACCAAATGCTATCGGGTTCAATAGCCAATCTAAACCATTTTTGAATCCATCTGGACACTCACAAAGAAGTTCATCAATATCTATCCAGCTGCTTAAAAGGAGTTCACTCACAGGACAATTACATGTATATAAAGATTTATAATATCATTAGCTGACCCGTGCAACTTCATCTGCACCTAATTGACTATCACTGGTTTCAATTGTATTTTTAAACGCGAAAAAAATTAATAAAACTGATACCCGATTGCAGCCACAAGTATCCTTTCCCATTGTGAATTCAAACTATCCACGGACTCATTCAAACGTATACCCAGATTATATGTGATTTTTTTTAAGTAAGCCTCGAACCCGTTCTTACCATTTACCAGGTTCAATTAAGATAAAAACTAACCTACATAAAGATAAATAAAAATCTCTCCCACTTACTCTATCATAACTATCTTCAACTTGTATTAAAAGTAAATATAATTACAAGTAGATGTAACTATGATATTAGGTTCACTTAATTTGCAATCTAAGCGATGCTCGCATGTTCCCACATGACGCTTCCCGCTCACGTTCTGTTACACATCGATGTAAATGTTAACGTAATATTTATTGATAAAATAACAAAGTATCGCAGTCACGCGAATGCTCAATCAACATTCGGTTGCCTTTTTACCTTCATTTAATTCATACCGACAATAAATATCCCGCTAAACAGCAAACTGCTACCGACTTACCTAACTTACTCCATCGAGATAAGTAGCAGAACGTAATAAAAGCGAAATTAATTTTCTTAAAAGAGCCATTACAAAATTTATTGAGTCACATATAGAATGTGTTTATTAATAATATTACATTGATTTCGAAGTGTTTGTTTGTTGTAAATTAATTTCAGGAAAGTGATCTTTCAATCAAAAGCAATATGTTTCTTTTGTTATATTTATGTGCGGGTGTAATTTTTAAAACGACTAATGAAGATTGAATGACGTGAAAATGTGTTGATTTTTTATCAATAAAATTGACTATATTTGCAACTGCTGTTATTTCCATCATCAATATGAGTCAATTATATAAAAAAAATATCTTTTAATTGTCCGTCTATTAGTTCCGAGTAGTTGGCAAAAAAGCTCAGTAGCGTTATCGACAGATGGCGCTACTACTATTTTTTTTCTATTTATACAAATTCTTCTCGTTAAAAATTAATAAATGCGCGTGAATCCACATTCGGAAGCTAGCAAGCAAAATACTCACATGAAGTTATCCCGAGTTGTAATCCCACGAGCGGCGCGGACTTTTTCAATTAATTTAAATTAAGGTTTTACGATCCCTAATAAAATTGTACAAAGTTTTCTTACATTGAATACGGTTTCGCTTAGCAGTAATTATTTTCATACGAGAGCACCGATTATTCAAATTGCCGTGATGTCGGATGAGAGCGGATTCTAATTATATGCGCATAACTTTGTACAACTAAACTTATATACATAACTGTTATTTAGTTATCATAGTGACAGTTATTCCAAAAAATCACTGTGACTCTTGACAAATATTCTCTTCTCTAAAATATTCTATATTAATAATGAACTTGGTAAAGAATTAACAGTTAAAAATAAAAACAAATAAAAGTCTATAGGACTTAAAATTCAGATTTTCATACTTTCCAAATTCACAATTATATGTTAAAAACGTTCACAATGATTTTCACAATGTAATATTATTTAACAGTTAAATGATCTGTACCACGAATGAAATATTCAAAGCTCTGCGTTTACTAATGAGGGTCCCTGCTGCAAGAAATTTGGATTTACACATATCCCACTTAGTCGGTGTTACTCTCCGTGAAATAGCCGTCTCCAGCGCTCCTACGCTTATTAACATGACTGTGAATACTGATGGCATTAGTCCATTTCAAACTTCACTCGTAAATTTGGTTAATTTATCATTAAATGTATATTAAACTAGCTGCGCACACCACTCAGCCGTGGCTGTGTGCACTGTGTTTTGTATGTAATAATTATTATCGATTCATTATTTTTTTTTTTTTTTTTTGCCTATAGTTCATGACCTCTATAGTACTAATTTTATGATTTATTAATTCCTGAATGGTACATAAATAGATACATAAAAAATCTTTAAAATTTCAATAAATGTTATAATAATAAATGTTTTCGTGTGCGCAATTTGATGAAAAAACAGTCGAGCAATTTTCAAAGGAAATACAAACATACTTACTGTCAACAATTTTAAACGAAATTTTGAAATCTGTTACAAAATACGGAACAAGATGTTTAAATATGAAAATGAGTTTGTCTGTTTGTTCTACTTTCACACCTTCACTACTCAATCGATCATCAGAAACTACTAATAATCTTTGTCAAAAATCAAGAAAAGAGCAAAGAATATATCTCATCCAGAATAAATGCTCTGTTCCTGAGATCTAGGAGAAATTTACGTTAACGCGAGCGACACCGCGGCAAAACGTTAGTTTATTATAAAGATAGAATATATGCCCGTAAGATTTAGTAATCATAATTAATAAAGTTTAGGTTTCTAAGCATAAATTACGTGAAGTAGTAAGAGATCTTAAGAGTGAGACTAAAGTAATTCTATGTATCGGTTTATATAAATACATTCAGCCATGAACGATATTGATGATTAAAATGTATGCTGCGATTTTTCCTCAATTTCCCTTGCGTACTACAATACGTTATCGTATTTTTAATAAAAATCTCACTTTATCGACAGTAATACAATCTATAGAGGCTTGAAAGAAGAGCAGCCGAGTTTATTAAATTTGTTGTTTTGTTACGCAATTTCCGGGAGTAATCACGCGTTTAGAATATACTTCACTAAGTTTAATAAGATATCCATTATTCAATGTTAAGGCACATTCCACCGTGTCTTACAGTATATACTAATGTTCTGTTATTATTTGAAATAAAGAATATCGGTGAAGTTTTTTTTATAAGCTTGATTTAATATAAGCTTAGTTATTGCATGGAAACATGATATTTACGTCGTTTGGAATAACAATAAAAAGAACTAGGAAATAGCTTTAATGTCTAAATAACTATTATAGTCTCGTAATTTTATATTTTTTCACAAATTCTGCACCTTCTAAGCGTAATTTTCCTAATTATTATATGTTTTTTTTATATCATAGGAGGTAAACGAACAGATGGGTCACCTGATGTTAGGTGATCACCACCGTCTATAGACACTTGCAACACCAGGGGAGTCACAAGTACGTTGCCAGCCTGTGTGTGGGAGGAGGGCGGGAGGGACAAGAAGGGAAGGAGGAAGGGGAAGGGGAGGATAGGTGGGTCGCCGGCTCTCTCACTGACCGAACGAAACGCAACAATGCAAGCACTATTACTTCACGTCGGCTTTCTGTGAGAGGGTGGTGCTTCCCCGGACGAGCCGACTCATTCGTGCTGAAAACAATAATAGCTTCAACTTGGCTCTACCACTACAATGCTATTAATTTTAAAATTAAATTTACTACATATATATAAACTTCAATAAATGCTTTCTTTCAATAAATTCCTTTTTTTCATGTAAAATGATTATTGACATTTTTATAACGTATCAATTGAAAAGTGATATATATCTATCGAGCATGAATTTATACAAAAATAAGTTAATTAAACCATATCTGAATTAAACCCATTCTTAGAAATCTTTGTAAACTATTTCATATTTCTATTATTTATATATTTATCCGTCATATAATTGGATAAACAAATCGTGAACAAATAATTATATTAATTATAGTTATACGTTTATTCATTCAAATGTGTAAAATAGTTAAACTCTCAAAAATCTACTACAAAATACTAAGAAAAACTACATTCGTATTATTAAAATACAAATGTATCGTATTTCTTTCGAAACAGATAAAGTAAAAGTGTCAAGTTTATTTTGAACACCGAAACGCGTTGTCAAAATATAACTTGATAAATGAACGCGTGAGCGTTATTAATATACAAAGGTATGTTTTTACAAATTATACGGTAGTATTTGTTAAGGAGATTTATGTTGTATTTATCTATAGTTCTATACATGAAATAACGTGACATGAAATAACTCAGCGGGAAATACGCTCGCCGGACGTGTCAGCCGCACGCATTCTAACTTGAAATCGTAGCGCTAGGGTTTTGAGCGAAGTTGCAATGGAATAGAGAAAAAAAAATACAGTTTCTCTTTCAAAAGAAGTTGCTTTTATGAACTAAATATGCTTCAGAGAGAAACACGACTCATCAAAATATTAAAACTGAAAAATACACACTGAAATGTGATGAATTCTAAAAATGTCTACTTTTACCATTTTAATTAATAAAGATGTTTACATCGTGTTTATGTATCAAATTTATGTTCCAACTCAGAATACCTTGGATCATTAAATTCTAAGTGTCCGTATATAAAAAAATCGTTATAAAGATAAAAATCCCAAATAATTCTTAGTAAAGTGGTACGTTCGAAGGTACCTCTTACCTTCTTCCACGAATTAACTCACAAGTACTAATAATATAAAGTTGATACAATATTATTTATTTCTGAAGAGAAGATAATATTAAAGCGATGTTGGAAATCGCTTCTGTGAAGAAATTCCTGGAAATTGTCAATTGATTTTGAAGCCTTTACCGATTTATTTCCAAACAGAAATTAGTAAAAACAGTTGTTTTTATTACATTTTAAGTCGATGTAACTTACTTGTTATTAATTATTTGTACACTACGAAGTCATAACTTTTTATTTTATTTTTCCTTGAATTAAGAAACTCTATTGACCCATAGACATATGTTTACAGCTTCAATGCGTTTGAAGGCGAGCATAAAAGCCACTCAGCCGAAATGCAACTAGCGCAATGGTGTCAATATAACGGTGCTTCTAGTCGAGTAGTTACCATTTACGCAATTCCCCAAAGTGAAACCAGCAAATTATCCATTTTACCTAACTGACTGTACATACACATAGCTTAAGATAATCTAGCAACCAATTCTATTAAAAACTATAACATAAAGACCTACTGCATGAGAAAATAAATCGTAAATGGCATTAGTCAATTTGCGAAGTTTAAACTAGTCTAAATAAGAAAAATATCATTTACAGAACATATATGGCATGGGTATGCGATTTTGGTACAGCTTTATACATAATACTATGTAATTGAATATGTATGGTCCGACAATAACAAATTCAACAAACCAAAAGCGGACTAAATTATAGAGAGGGAACGAGACTACATTCCATCTCTAAATTTGATCGCCTCTAAATCAAACCATATTATCTCTCAATGACTGAAAATCATTTTTTTGTTCAAGAAACTGTTTATCTACAGGTAATTTCAAATGTTGTGAAGTTGTCAAATGAGTTTTCATTAACAAGAAACGAAGGTAATAATACTGTGTATTGAGTTACAAAAGAAAGTTTGAAACGACGCTGTCTCTGACTTCTCATTTATGTTATTGATCTATTCAAATGTGCGGTTGACTTGTAATTTCTTCAATTCTTTTATTAATTTAAACCATTTCTAACAATAAACAACAAATTACACCACAAATATTATGACATTGAAGTACTTAAACTTTATTTTGATATCTGTCTCATACATAAATTTTCTCGTATAAAATATTACTGAAGCCATGTTTTAAGTATATTTAGGTTTGACGTGTTGTTAAGTTTATTTGTGAACAAAGAAAGTCTCCCTTTGATGTTAAGAACTGGTGCCTTGTTAAATATTTACATGCAGTTACATGCACTCTGTACGCTAATAGAATTATCAGAATAGATTCCTGTAAATTTAGTCTACCTCGATGAGCTGCCAACAATTGTTGAAATTGAGAGGGTGGGGAAAATATAAATCGTAAACCTATGATGTACGATAACTCACATATAAAAGAATAATTTCTAACAATAGGGAATATACGGGGTTATACAAAAGCATTCGAGTGCGGTAAATGAAACACAAAGAGTTCGTCGGACAAGGGAGCGAGGCGCCTCGGCGACGTTTCAATTAAAATCTACTCTTCTGTCTTATTGTTCTGTGATTAATGATAGCTGCATAAAGTATAGTGGAATAGGTAATTTAGGCGCATCGTTTCTCTATAGAAATAATATATTGTTCAAAATTTAGAAGCAATTCGTGGATTAAACTCGGTCGAGTTCCGCGCCGCGCCCGCTTTGCCTCAACAATCGTATTTGATGAGATCGCATTTCTGGAGATATACAATAAAGCTTATTCGCTTTCTTAAAAAACAAACTCATTTATATTAAATTAAAATGACTATACAACTCTGACTTCCAACTTCACGAATTTTTAATAGCCGTTATGTCTCAGAATAATTTCTACGGAACACTTGACATCTTTTAGAAATCACAAAGATATTGTTTTAATAATGTAACCTCAAAAGCAAAATTATTTATAATTGTTGGCTACACTACGTTTAGATTTTCTAATGCCCTTTTCCTTCCCTGACATTGTAGTGAAATCTAAAAAATTTATCGAACATACAGAGGCACGAAACTGGAAACAATTAAACGGTATTCAACAGTTATTACCGTCCTGCCGCCATGATATACATATAACATACATATGCTAACAAATATATAATTATTATATACTAGCAGGCCCGGTAGACGTTATCCCATCCAGATTATAAAAAAAACCCTGGACAAATTATATACCAAAATCATCCTCGTGAATCACTGGTGGAAACCGCATGCAAATCTGTTCAGTAGTTTTTAAGTTTATCGCGAACAGACAGACAGACGCGGTAGTGAACTTTGTTTTATACTATGTAATACATCTTCAAAGTTAGCTTCATCGTTTTCCTGAGAAAGAAGCCCTTTCTAGTATGGTGGGAAATTTGTAAATATAAGCATTTAAATTCAAATCGAGTACAAAGTTCGCAAATGGAGACTAATCTTTAACGATCAAGTATCTATAATCCAATTTGATGAGCGAAACTCGAACAAGGGATAGAATGAAACTAAAACTTGTAAGGTGATAAATGAAAATAATTTTTATTAGTCTGCGAGCGCGGCGGCGGAGCGGCTTAGCTTCGGCTGATTTATCGCTGACGGTAGTTCGATCCTCGAATCGCCGACGCTCTCGTATACTCGAATAAAGGTAATAAAATCTATCTAGGTACGGTTCTTTGCACTTGTGAACACTCGCTGCAATTCCAGAATGCTTTCTTAATTCATTTATCGTAAATAATTCATTTAATCCAAACATAATACCTACCAATACTACAAGTATTTTGTTTTATACTAATCTATGTACTCCTGAATCTTTATCTATATTCTTAATTATTATTATTTATTATGCATTAAATTTTCACCTCCCACTGCTGGTGGCTTATTAAGACTAAATAAACTCAGAAAAAGGAAAGCTAGAAATAGATGCAGTGATACATTGATCTGAAAATGAAAGTTATTTATGGCTGATATATAAACATGTGCGATACAGTGACACAAAAAGTCATATTACTGCTAGAACTCTACACGATCACCCCCATACAAGTACACGCTTACACGCTTACACATAAAAGTGGAAGGGTTTTATTTTCCCTTATCGAACTGAAATAATTAAAAAAAATTATCCGACACAAAATACATATAAGAGTTGTAATGTTATGTATGTTTGGTACACATATATGTTTCAATAACTCATATAAGTATGAACATGTAGCTAAGCTTAGGTTAGCTCAGATAGGTCGCGAATTGTATGTATCAGGCAACAGTCCAAGCCGAGGTGTGTCGTGCACTCTTGAGCTAGTTGCTCAAATGTGAAAGTGAAGCTGTTAAGACCTTGCAAAGTCAATAGCGTAGTCAGTTCGGAAAAAAATATAGATAAACTAAAAGATAGGTTTCTTCTACCGACAAAAGCGTAATATAAACTTAACATCGAGTTAGTTTTTCTAAGTCTAGTTTGGAGGGGTATTAACCCAGAGGCTAGTCCGTTGGAGCGCACCGCATGAATAAAACAAAAGCCAACCGACATGGAGTAAGAATAACAACAAATTACAATAGCAATGCCGTTTATCCTCGAGGGAGGCCATTAAAAACATTGTGATAAGCGAGCCCGGCCCGGACTCGAACCGGGGACGAATAGAAACTGTCTTATTACCGGTGCTGACGTGGCTCCTGTACTACATCTGCAGACAGAAGGTCGAATGCTTAATGGTTTGAAACGGCGCGACGCGATGCTTCAAAATTAAATGTTCCTGGGCTCGTAATGCGATTCTTTTCATTTTTTTTTTATTATATTACACAAAATATAACTCAAACTATATATAGCACTTTGTTTCAACCGTCAGTTCATCCGTCTATCATTTCGTGTGTAAAAAATAACCTCGAGCATGTCAGTGAACTTGTATTGAAGATGTCGGGCTGAAACTTGAAGTGTTTGTACTTAATGGCGTTATACATAACATATTAATCTTAATAGTTTTCGATACGTATATGATATAATTTCGAACGAAATTTCAAAATATATATATATATTCTAAGATTGTGAAGACAAACAGATAATAAAAAACTTCTCCGAATGTAAAATAGTAGTATTGATAATAACATATGATATTTAAAATGCGTGTCAAAACATTTTGCTCTAAACTTTAACAAATAAAAGCGAAAGCAACACAACGTGCCTTTGTTTATGCGCCGCCATGACAGTGCATCATTAAATCAAACGATATACTGTTAAAACATAATATCGATTACACCATCATAATTAACAGATAAAAAATCTTTTATTATTATAACAATTATTAAAATCACAATGAATTATAAACATACACATTAACAGTTCCACTTTTTAGCTATTAAAGTGGAAACTGCGTAATTGTCACGCTTCCGTCACTCTGGCGACATATAGCGTAACGCATTTAGTGTCCTGTTATTTCAGTTTAAAGAAGTTTCAATTCAAAAAATAAAGTAAAACGTTCTCACAAAATAAATGTAATAAAATAGCGGTTAGTCCCCAGAATTAGAACAATAGTGTTAGTGGGTGACGTAGTCGCCTCACCGAATAAAGTTGTGTGTGGTCTGGGGTCAGCGGCACGACGGTGGGTTGAGGGGGAGGTCGAGGGGAGCGTGAAGGGACAAACAAACAGACATTAGCGCACTCCGCGGTCGTATCTCGGGGCGCAGTCAGTTTGTCTTCAGTACGCCACCGGCCTAAGACGGGGGGCACACACAGTAATCAAAATCAAATTAACTTTACTCAATTTAGTGTCCTTAGTGATTGCGATATTTACCACCTGTTAAATTGTCCGTTTCCTATATTTACGCATTTAATATTGCTCGGCTATATAAATTGTAAATAAAAAGAGTTTTCACTATTTATATTTATTTTGTAAAGTGCTAATTCATATCTATGCTAATATATAAAGCTGAAGAGTTTGTTTGTTTGTTTGTTTGTTTGTTTGTTTGTTTGGTTGAACGCT
>JACEII010000012.1:286878-311570 GCA_014332785.1 Antheraea mylitta | reverse complement strand
ATATATTTAAAAAATGCGTGCGAAGCCGCGGGTAACAGCTAGTTATTATATATTCTCGGATATTATGTACTAAGTTAAATATTTTAAACTTATATTTTTAATGATTATAAAAGGTCTTTTTTGTTGTCTCATCGTATTTACGATGTATGGTGAACATAAATAATTCTAAATTACAAACGCACAAAATTAGTTAATATATAAAGTAATCTTGATATCGGTGCGCCTGCTAACACTGTTTTAGGTACTCATATATTGAACTTAATAACGATATTTTTTCTAATTTTTATTATACTAATTACATTTTGTTATTTATATGTCTCCTTGTGATATAACTATGAAAATGTACCAAGAGTGTAAATGAATACTTCACATTGTTTCACATTTATCATCGTATATTACTTGATCGTATGATCAAAGTATATAATGATAGAATTTTAAAATAATTTCTAGTGTATCACAGACTTTATCGCCCGAAACAATCCTCATATCGCGCGAGGCAGCTATCGGTGTGATGTTTCAGGCACTACGAGACACAACCTATATCCTAAACAGGGCCCTTCAGTGATTAATGGTTGTCCACTCTAACACGGTTTATAAACTACCTACATAGTGTTGTTTTACTGGAGGGTTAGTTTCGGTTCAGTTTTTATTTGCGTACGCCGGGACCTCGATTTATTTTAAGCTGCGGTTTGCTGTGTTTTGTTTTCTATCTTTATAAATGATATGATTTTGCTATAAAAATAAAGTTTTTTGAGGCTTTATGAATAAAGGTAAATCTTATGTTCGCCGTGATAAACAACTTAGGTTTGTTTTAGGGTCCCCGACCGTTATATATATAATAAGAATGTGAATTTGATGAGTATGTAATTTTAGATTGTAAGTATAATACGTCATGTCGGTAACGCTTTAATAGCATGTCGCTTCCAGGAACCCATAAGTTTTCTCATGTCAAAAAATCGCTTAACACGGCTAAAGAAGTTTTCATCTCAAATACCGAAATATGTCAAAAAAAAAAGTTATATCCTTAGTTCGAATTTTACATTGTAATTTTAGTATAAGGCACTATTAGGACATCTAGGTATTAATAACTACTTCATTCTGTTAAAATAAAAACAGCAATAACTAGACAGACAATTCAAAGTTTAACATATTACCAGAGTTACGACACTGAATATAAATAGAGTGTGATTAACGGTAGCGTATAACATAGCAGTACATGCTGTTTGAGATAAACTATATTGCTGAAGTATGTTACAACTCCAAATTATATACTGAATTCATTCAAACGTAAACACATGAATAATGTGTTCAAATTTTCCTAAATAGGCGAAGGAGAATTCCTGAAGATAGGAAGCATTAATAACTCGTAGTTTCACCCGACTTTGGCCAGCACATAGCGGTTACACAATCTACCTAATCAAGGCCCTAATTTCGTAACTCACCGCGAGTGGGTTGGCGCTCGACTCGCTCGCTCTGAAATGTGGTCAACGCTTCCGTAATCTGCTCAAACCGCTCAGTATTTTACGCTTCAACTGACGTATTATTGTAAGTATTTTTGTAAGTTTGTGTGAGCCGATTAGTTTTTCTGTATTTTATTCTATATATACTAACTAACAACCCTGTGCGGTAAATTATAATATAAGGTTTAATAAAATATAGCCCAGCACTACTTAGTCCTGAGATACAATTAAATTGATAGTATAAAAATCTTACAACAGTGCAGCATCATTTTCTTCTTTGTTTGTCAAACGATTTTTTAAGTGTATTCTTTGTTTAGTAATTATTACTTAGAAGTAGGTTATGTTTTGTCACTTCTTTTAATGAGGCACGCCAGTATTTGAAACTTGTAAGTCCATAATTTTTTGTATCTTTAAAAGTGCAAAAATATACACCTTTGTATTTTGGATAGTTGTGGCATATAATGGTAAGATACTGTTGTAAAAATTTCAAAACGAAAATCACTAAATATTCATAGGTTAAAGTTGCTTCCCATATATTAAACATTGTTTTATTCAATTTACTCTTAAATTATAAGTCCAATCTAAAAATATTTTTGTGTATTTATTTTGTAGTTTTTTATTAGAGAAATCGAGTAGCCTTTATTTTTGTGTAAAATCACGAATTTTATGTTTTAGTGCCCTACGTCTGACCTCTACTACAAAGACAAACCACCATGCGACGCGGTAACTCTACAGGAAATATAGACTACATTTTGTATTTGGATAACTTCGACCTATTAAAAAAAATGTTTATAAAGGTTAGCAAGACTCTTATTTTTTTCAACCTTTCATTTTTTCAGATATTATGACTGCTGCCTCCCCTCGTCCGCCGAAGCTATGCAATAAGGGGATGAGCCCCCCGACTACATCCCCTCAGGCCCGGCTACGGTGTCAGGAGGAGTTGGCCAAAATGCGGCCTACTCCTGCCGGTCCTTCATTGGCGAAGACGGCCACTGAGGGGATCCGCCTCGCGGGCCCTCTCCGCCGCCTCCTTCTGCGAGATGACTTCCTCGCAAAAGGAGGCCACTACTGGCCACGCCTGCTCGCAGCCGAGTATGGACGAAACCATGTTCGGCAGCGACAAATCCTCCCCCACCACCGCCGCCAGAGTGCGGCGCTCCACCTCCCACGCAGCACACTCAGAGAGAGTGTGCTGCGCGGTATCCTCCTCAGCGCCGCACTCATGGCAGGCGTTGGTCGGCTCCCTACGAGCGATTCGGTGCAGGTACCACCCGAAACAGCCGTGTCCGGTGAGTACCTGCACCATCATGTACGTGAGAGAGCCCCACTCCCTCCCAAGCCACTCTCGCAGGACCGGGCGGACGGCGTCGACGGTGTACGTTCCGTAACGCTCGTCTGCCAGGTCCTGCATCCACCTCTGGACTGCCATCTCCCGCAACTCCTGCCTCTTACACTCTATCTCCCTGGGTGCCGGAAGCTGCCCACTACGTTTCCTCGCCGCCGTGAATTCGTACACAGCGGCGAGAACTCCTGCCTTCAGCTTCCAGAGAAGGGAGCCGGCGAGCGCAAATGCCGCCGCCGAGAACACCGTCCGGTACGCCCGGATCGCCCTCAGTGCCACCGTGCGCTGCACACTGCGCAGCGCGCGCACTTTGGCGGCACCGAGGGCGTCCGCCCAGACCGGTGCCCCGTAGGCGGTCATCGCCCGCACAACACCCATAAAGAATCGTCGGCACCCGGCACTTGGCCCCCCAATATTGGGGAGCAACCGGCCGAGTGCCGACGCCACCCCTGCGATCCGCGGCCCGTGTTCCACAAAGTGACTGACAGCCAAAAGTCTCGTTAGTGATTGGATCAGAAATATCACACGGTCTGTAAAAATCCTATCATAATAACGTGTTACTTAGTTAAAAATTTCCGAAAAATAATTAGTATATTTATATCCAAGTCAACAAATCTGGAACGAAAGCACCGAGGGGCTACCATTATTGTGATTATAAGATGATCTTACTCACAATCAGGTGCAACGATGTCGTTGTATTGAAATAAAAACACCTGAGCAGTTCGGATTTCGCGCCGAACACTCTTGCACGAATCAAGTACACCGCCTCACGGAGTACATTTTCTCTAAATTTAACGCCGATCCGAAACGTAAACCGAAACGCACAATTGCAGTCTTTTTCGATATCGCCAAGGCCTTCGATAAGGTCTGGCACGGAGGGCTCATCCATAAATTATGTAAATCTCGCGTACCCGATAGGTTAATTCATATTATCCGCGATTATCTCACTGATAGGACATTCCGCTTCAGAGTGGATGGTGAACTATCTCTGCCCCACCCGATACGCTCAGGTGTGCCACAGGGCTCCATACTCGCGCCCTCGCTCTTCAATCTGTTCATCAGTGACCTACCTCGGTCTCGGGGGGTCGAGATAGGTTGTTACGCTGACGATACCGTTATTTACACTTCCGGCTGGCGGTCGGACTTTCTTAGGAAGCGCATCGAAAAAGCCGTTCATACTCTCGGTGAATGGTTTCGTCGATGGCGCATAGAAGTTAATCCCGATAAAAGTGCCGCAATACTCTTCGATTCCACGAAACGCGTTAATAAATTTGAGCCCATCAGGCTATACGGAATCGATATTCCTTGGGTCGAAGAGGTCAAATATCTCGGTGTCACATTAGATAAACATTTAAAGTTCAATTCACATACAGACAGAGTGCGAAACAAAGCCGCTATGGTCTTGGGTCGCCTCCATCCGTTGCTTTGTCATAAGAGTAAGATGTCCCTCAGACACAAGCTCACTCTGTATAAGACGTGTATCCGTCCCGTGATGACATATAGCTGCCCCGTTTTTGCGCATATGTCCAAAGATAACTTTCATAAGCTGCAGGTTCTCCAAAATCGTGTTTTACGTAAAGTGACCGGTTCTCCGTGGTACATTCGGAGAGTCGATCTCCATGGAGACCTAGAGATTCCTTCTATCTGGGCGTACGTAAAATCACTTACGATTAGTTATTTTGAAAAAGCTGCGAATCATCCCAATCCCTTAGTGGTATCCGCCGCAAACTATGAACCCGTACCTAACGCTGCGCGTTATAAAAGACGTCCGCGATGCATTTTTACCGACCCTCCTGATTTAATCACGTCAGCGAACGATCAGTACCAGCCTGTCCCTCGAAACAGAGCGTGCTCACGCCCACGCCCGCGTAACCACAGATCATGCCGCCGTGGTCTGGGGGTTAATTTCGCTCCCGCACACCCGATTAGGCCTCCCACGGCAGCGGCTCAAGCCTAGGTTCGATCCCTCGGTAGGGAGCCCTTGAGTGCGTTGCTTGCGCGATACGGTGACACACAAATATACATCACTGCTACAACGCTACACGATCACCCCCACACACGTGCACGCCTACACGCTTACACATGAAAGTGGAAGGGTTTACTTATTTCCCTCGTCGAATTAAAAAAATCTCAATTTTCCTATAATAAATATATGGAGGAGTTGCTGAGGCGTGTATGCTTGGTACACATATACGTTTCAACAACTCATACATATATGAATAGTTAGCTAGGTTAGCTAAGATAGGTCGCGATTTTGCATGCAACAGGCAACAGCCAAGCCGAGGTGTGCCGTGCACCCTTGAGCTGGTTGCCAAAATAGAATCGGCTGAGTGCCTTAAGCGCTCGCCTTAGTAGTCCGGTGAAGCTGTTAAGACCTTGCTGGGTCAATAGCGTTGACATCTCGAAAAAAAAAAAAAAAATTGAAATAAAAAATAAAACGCTTACGTCATTCATAATATAAGCAAGTACTCTAGTAGCCCCAGTAAAAACTAAACAAATTACAAAAGCCATAAAACGTGAACTCAGCGTGGAGTTGTAAATCTGAATGTTTATGACACTTAGCAAAGGGAAAGTCGTGTGAAAAAGTAAAGGAAAGTTTTTAATTAAAAACCGGCGAGCATCGGAATGAGTCGGTCGGTAGGAGTAGCATACATTACCATAGATTGTGTTCGAAGACTTCGATAACCCCCACTGCCGCTATTTCCGAACGAGGCTTTCCATTTGGAATTTAAATTGAGCGTAAACACTTTTAACTTCCATCGAGATTTCTTGAAATTGTTTACACTGAGTCTCATTGACATTTGACTTTAAACATTATGGCTAATTTTGAATTCCAATCATCTGGTGAAGGGTTAAAATGAATAAGAAAGTGTAGTGAATTTACTATAAATCAATCTAAACAACTTCTCCTTTGAAAGACTTCACGCTATATGCTGTTTGAAAGATCTATAATCTATTTTTTTTTCAAATCAAAGCATAATCATTTCATACAATTTCATTTTCAATCAACAACATTTGAGTGTAATCTGACAAGTATTTCGAGTAGGGTACCAACATAATAATACATTCCTACAAAATAGGCCAATGCTTACTGTAGAAGTAAATATTGACTTAAAATTCAAGTTAGCTTTCTCGATTTATACCTATGAAAAATCTGCAATATCTTCATTTTATATATAATGTGCGTATGGCAAGGAAATTTTTAATACATACTTAGCGCGTTCAGAAAATAAAAAAATAAAAACTCTTTTGATACATTTTCTACCCAAGCTTGTTTTTGAAAACCTCCAAAATAGGAATATTGCTAAAAATTCTTTTCTATTCAATAAATCATGTTTACATAATAAATTTAAAAGATATATATTATAAATATGAATAAAGGATGGAGCGATGTCGCCGATAACCGGTAACAGCGTAGAGCGGGCTCGTTAGTACAATCTGCTATCAAAAGCACTTGACTCACCTGTTTAACACATCAAAAGATCCCGATGGCAGCCGTTAAGACTAAATGAACGTAATTTAACGTAGTCCAAAATACACAGTGAGTCAACTTTGAAAGTTAATTATGTAAAGAAACTCAATATTTTGAAAATGAAACACTAAGAATATTTCAATTTTTTGTGACCGCGTATAAATTGAGGGCTATGCATCCAGGCGACCTTTTAAGAAGAAAGTAATTTTAAATTTATTACAAACAAATATTGTTCAAAATAAATCAAGTTAGAATTATCAAGTTTCAGCTAGACGTACTGTAATCTGGAAATGGAGGTTATGTGCATACAAAACTCCTTACTGTCCTGTTAAGGTATTTCCAAGACTTGATCAACTACGCAAAAAAAAATCAAGTGTTGATAGTAGTTTATCCATGTTATCCAATTATCAGACAATATGTTAAGAGCTTAGACTTTTTGCTATAGTCATTGTGAACTGGCCACAGCTTGCCAACTTAAATTTTGATAATTATTCTAGAATTTACTATATTTATCACCAGCTGCATAAATATTTTAGCATTGTCCCTGCTATATCTCCATGTGTGGAATATTATCACCACGTAGTAATATGTATGATGTAAAATACCTAATAGCAATTCTTTATTATTTAATCAAAACATATTTTAAACATTGTCCTAACTTTGCAGCACTGGCACTTTTATTATTCCTTGATATACATACTAACCACTCTCATACCGCCCAAATCACGATGAACCCTGGATCCACTTGATAACCTCTCTCGTAAACGAAATCCACAACACAGTGAATAATCGGGAGCTCTTTTCAAAATGGTGTTCATAAGTAAACCCCGTCGCTTAATTCACTTAGAGAGTTATTACGCGGTGAAAGATGGTCTAAGGTGTTAGGTGGGTGGAGGTTGTTTATTGATTAGCTGAAAGGGGGTGGGTAATTTTATAATCTGTAATTAAATTCCAGAAGGAGGTAAAATCGGCTGTTGACGTAGAATGTAAATTGCCTTATTTATTTTGAAAAGTGTGGAAAAGTTAATCTTGATGATGTTTTATTTGAATCTTTGAGTAAATTTGTTATATTCCGGACAACTTCAATATCGAAACAAGGTTTCCTTAGTAAGCAAATAAATTTAACGATTGTGACGTAACAGAGTTAGTTGTAAATTCGTTCTTTGATATATAATAAAATTGTAAAGTGAATCCTTGTTCATCTAGTAGTTTTTATGGTGTTATAAATAATTTAAAAATATAATACGCAGTTTACTTGAAACACTACCCGTGGGTGTGTGCATGAAAAGGAAAAAAATGATCATATTAATTTAAAAATAAAACTCACTCCCCGCTTTGGTGCGATGCGATAAAAAGTAAGGAAGATAAGGTATAAAAGAGTAGAAGGTTGCAGAACGTTTACTGCGCGCTTTAACAGATTGCTATAGATTGAAAAGCCAAACAGAATATAATAGAGTAACAGAGAAGCGCAGTCACGTTCCAATCGGGTCGTGTGCGGCGGCAACCCTGCGTTTGGTACCCGTAATCGCCTTCATTGTATATGGGACAAATAGTCACCTTACGATACGCCAGAGGCCATGAAATCTTACAAATTTCCTGCAGTTCTCAAACAACGATTTTTTACCACCTCATTTGTATTCTACCAATGAACCGTGAATAAAATAAGTAATTTAATTCTTGAACTCTATCTAAAGGCATGACCGCTTCATCTCCGCTACTTTAACGTTAAATATTAATAATTAAAATAAATAAATTAAATATAATGAAAATATATTTATTTTGACAATGAACTATCAACAAGTATATAAGTAACACTAATGATAATATGCATTACTTTACACAACTAGGAAAAGGCTCTTGCTTTTTCGTCAATATGTATTCTTTTAAATTTCCAACATCTTGCCAATCTACTAAGACCGAGTAATTTACAAAAACTTGTTTGGTTCTTTATCTCCCTGGCTTTCGACTATCGTCTCGTGAAGCTTAATGTTATCTATTTTTCGGTGCATAAGAAACAGTAACAGACTATTATCATCAACTAATTATCTGTATTTAGACTTAGAGGCAAGAAACGCGAACAAAAGGATATAATTAAAAGTAATATAACGATGATGTCTATTATGAAGTAAGAATGCACGATATAATAGAAGCGGATTTTTTTTTTGATCTGACTACGCTATTGACCCAGCTAGGTCTTAACAACTTCACCGGACTACAATAGAAGCGGAATTACCTTAGGAATTTTTTAAATTATCAAAGCAGGACGACGTCTGCCAGGCCTGTTACTTATGTATATTGCGTATATTCTGCACTTTGATGCCATAGACACATCTGATAATTTTCAAAGGAAATAAACTTAATTTTATTTGTAACTCGTTGTTTTAAAAGCCCCACACGAACCGGAGGACGGTTCTGGAACGATTCGTGATGAGTTCTATTCGCTACAAGCATTACCGAGACGGTGAGCTGAATACCTGAACGAGCCGCAGGTGTTAATGCTGTCTTGGACCAGCCGTTCTCGCTTTCAATTCTATCTATTTCTTAATCAATCGACTATCTAATATATGATACAACATTGAGATATAATTTAGTTCTGAATATTTTACAGCTTGAGGTAGGTTTAATTTCAGATTATCCACATTAGATATAGTTTAACCTATTAAATTTCTCCAAGGTATTTTTATGCCTTTATGATCATAGTGATTTCAGCGGTGACTATTACTATATAAAATAATAATGACAGTATTCATTTGTATTAGCATTCCTAATTGTAACTCACTGCTTTTTGACCTCTCAGTATTTCGACCTTCAATCACGACAAGGTTCTGCTACCAACATGATAATATTATCTTCCATGGTGGTAGAGTCACGCTGAAGCTATTACTGATTTCAGCATGAATGGGTCGGCTTGTCCAGGGTAGTCGCACTCTCTCACAGAACACGGACTTAAAGTAACAATGCTTGCATTATTTCGTTTCGTTCGGTCAGTGAGAGCGCTGAAAACCTACCTCCTCTCCCTCCCTCAAACCCACACTCCTCCCTCCCTCTCCCCCTTCCTCAAACACAAGATGGCAACGCACTTACGACTCTTCTGGTGTTGCTAGTGTCTATGGACGGTGGTTGTCCCTTAGGATCAGGTGACCCACCTGTCCGTTTGCTTGCTATGATATAAAAAAAATCTTGGCCACGATTTGTAAGTCATATTTATAATGAATGTCAGGGATTCTTAATGTAACAAAAATTATGTAACAAAAACGATTACACAGCAAGAACACAGATATAACCATAGACTATCTATATATGTAATAGGCAAGGACGTTTTGACAGCCATAATTAAAAAAAAAAAACTTAACAATGTAACAATTATATCTGTAATGGCATACATAATCTATCACTGTTTATTTCCTTGAATGGATTAATTTCTAAATTATATACACCCTTGCATCAAATTATACTTTAGGTTTATTTAGAAGAATATATTACTGATATTCTTTGCTATTCGTAGATAAATAAAATTAAAGAAATTTGAGCAAGTAATGGGGTGCTCCGCTTTTATGTTTATCCGCCACTCGATCCTTTCCAATCCTTAATTCACTCCTTTACAATATATTTAGAGAATTTGCCTCCGTAATCAAAATGTTAGACCTCCCCTAATAATGTTCAAGTATGTTAATTTACGCAGTATCCCGCCGCCCCGAGAGTGGGGGGGGGGGCTAATCTAATTATCTATCAAGAAACTCAATCAAAATATTGTTTATCAGCACTGCTTTTGACACCTAATTAAATAAATACATACGAACACTCCAAGCTTCTGCTCTTAAATTAAATTTCTGTTCTGTTTGTATTTTTAATGCAATAATATAATGATCCCAGGACGCCATCATGATTGCACTATAGCAAACCGAAACTGTGCTCTCCGACACACGTTTAACTTGAGGATCCTGATTATACGGCCGATTATAAACACTATACATAATTGCTGTGGCTTATTTTATTTTCATGCTATCAATTTTATTTTAATACTAGCTGTTACCCGCGGCTTCGCACGCGTTTTTTTAAATATATCAAATAAATTTAAAATTGTGATTACACATCTAGTGTAAATTACAATAATACTATTTCAAAAATATTTGTATCACACGCACATCACCTACTGTAACAGGTAACGTGTACATTATGTATGTGAATACTAATAGTGTATCGAATGGGATGGAATTATGATCAGCCACATAACTGGAATTTTAAACTATATATCACCCTCAGTGCTCACACTATATAAGAAAATAATGAAAATATGAAGCTACACATTATCGAACAATATTAAATAAAACAGCTAATTAGTTACTTATTTGCCCGTAGAATCCCCGTTCAAATATTACTTGTAGTCCGGTGAAGCTGTTAAGCGTAGTCATTTCTAAGAAGAAAAAAACATTCAAATAGGTCCAGTCGTTTCGGAGATTACCCGGACCAAATAAAAAAACAGACATATCGACAGAGTTAAAAAAAATTTCATGTTTGTAACATCACAGATTGTATTCACCAAAAATAATTTATTTTAATATGAATTACACTCACTTTACTTTTATAATACGTAATATATCACAAATAAAAAATTGGCAACAAAACGAATGTAGAATAGAGTTTTTTAAGAGTGTTTGGCGGGATTTCAGTCTGTCATGTAGTGGATTTTATATTTTTTTCATAATATTGTGTTACATGATTCTATATCGTGTAGAAATTGGTTGCGTATTATATAATATCGTTCGTTTATTTTGCATAAGTGAAATGAATGAAAAATAAAACCACGAAGCATTAATTCTATGGTCTTGAAGATTAAGAAGATAAAAAATTACGTTATATTATGTAGAAGATTCGGCGCTTATACCTTTACATTAACTTGGACATAGAAGAAAACTTCAGAATTGGCTGTATGGATTAATTCCTTCGACTGTATTATTGGACGAATATTATTACTACTAAACTTTCTGAATAACAACACAAAATAAACTTAAGAAATGTTTGCGATATAAACGTAACACGTATAATTAAAAATCGAAAACAAAACTAACGTAGAATAAACTTTTTGAATAGGAATACAAAATAAACCATGAAAATATTTTTAATAGAATGTTATCGCGTTACCATGGCAACGCATATAAGACTGACATTAACACGCAGCGGAAGCTTCCAAAGTAGCCCGATTTTGAGACATTCTTCATTAGTGCTCAGCTCCTTTTGGTTTTAACGTGATGATATGTAGCCTATAGCCATCCTCGATAAATGAGCTATCTAACACTAAAAGAAACTTTTAAATCGGATCTGTAGTTCTTGAGATCATAGCGTTCAACCAAACAAACAAACTCTTCAGCTTTATATATTAGTATAGATTCGAAAATCTTTACTCATGTTACAATATTATAAACAAATAAGTTTATGAGGTTGATCGAATGTTGGTTTCATTTTCACGAAAAAACTTTCTTTTTTTTTAAGTGGGGAAATCCCTTATGGATACCCACCCTCGCGAGGGAGAGGATGGGTTATGTCCGACTCGCACGGACTAAAACCCCACGGTGTACCGACAGACCATGATGTTGGGGCGGCAAGGGATCGTTCTATGCTATTCCCCTTGAATAGCCGCCCCAACGGTCCATCCGGCGGAAGGTTGCCGCCGGGCTCCTACCTATAGAGAGGCAGCTGGGTACACGCCAGCTGCCCGCCTTCGTCCGCCGAACTTCTCACGAAAAAACTGCCCAACGGATTTCAATGAAACTTTACAGTATATAAGTATAGCTTATACTAGCGGACCCGCGCAACTTCGTCTGTATGAAATCGGTTATCTGCCGGCTCCAACCGTATTTTTTTTCGAACTGACTACGCTATTGACCTAGCAAGGTTTTAACAGCTTCACAGGACTACTAAGGCGAGTGCTTAAGGCACTCAGCCCATTTTATTTGACAACTACCTCGAGGGTACACGGCTTACACCGGCTTAGCCTGTTGCCTGATACATGCGATTAGCGACCTATTTGAAATTGTATTTCCAAAATCATAAAAAAAACATATAACCCGATTATAATGACTCCCACCGTTCCCAATTGTGACACCAAACAATTCAGGGACTCACCCAAAGAAAGACGTAGTTGGTTTAGTGATGACTTACGCATGCGTGGAAGAAATTTCGATGGGGTGGACATAACGCTACTTGTTAATCAGCAACATCAATAATTTCGTTTTGTTTGAAATACGAATGGCCCTTGGAACGTTACGATATTGTTCATACAAAAATACTAAAACCGTAAATAAATAGTGGGAGGGTGGGGTTGGGACAGTTAAAATTTGGATTAGGTAATAATTGACAAAAAATTTGAAAATAAGAAGTCTGGATGGGAAAATCCTAATCACCTAGAGGTATAAAATATACTTTACTACCTATTCTCATACCTATTAGCCATTTCAGAGGAGTTCAAACACTAACACCGTGACATGAGATTTTTATATATTAAATTGTGAATACAAATGAAGTTTGAAAAATTTTTCTTATCTCGGAATCCGCTGCAAAAACCGTTAATATTACAGGAAGATTATTTGTGGTATTCTGGTTTATAAAGACATAAATGCAATAAGAAGTCGCAGGTAACTGTTATATTTTTTTACTACTAACTGCGGCGGTCTTTTCGTACGCGGGGCATTTCACGTGAAGCGGACAACGAAAAAGAGGTGATGTTTTGAAATTCGTTCATATTCAGGATAGTGGCACTCTTATTAGGTACGAACGTGAATATACAATTTGTTTTTTTTGTATAATGTTTATTGACCAAGTTATACTAAAGTATAGTCATACTCGGAATCAGGATTATTTGGAAGTAGTTTTTCGAATTAAACAAATTTACAACAAAATATCAAACGTAGGGATTTATATAGAAATAATATTGCCTTTTTTTAAAACTAAAGTCAGACTTGAAAATATTGAGTCGAATTCATATTTGGTTTTGTATATAAAAACATTTTTGATGTGAAACATCTATAGGCGACAGTAAACCTGATTGTTGGCGTGGCGAGATGTGGCGACGCAAAACAGAAACTTTGCACTAGTAACAAAATACTCATAAACATTTGCAACGCTATCTATATAAACATAACATTCAAATTTTGTCAGCCACTCGTTTTACTAGTATTACGCAGCACGCGCCGATAACGTAGCCTAGTTGAATTTTTGTATTTAATAAAACTGAATATGTATATAATAAAATAAATGAACAGTCATTATTTTATGGAACACTGTAATGCTTTATAGCTGATTCATGTCGTAATCTGTTCTTTAATGCATATAACTTATACAAAACAAGTTTGATGTTTCACATCTGCCGGCGTCGCGTGACTGATTAATTTTTTCGTTATTGTTTAAGTTGCTTCATTGATCTCTCATAATATTGTGAATATTTTGCGAATCTTATAACAATTTAAATGGCTGCTAAATATAAATAGTTGCCTTCCATTACCACATTGTTTTATTTATTATTATTTCTATTTGCGAGTATACGTATATTATCAAATTCTATTTATTAAACGTGATGCTGCAGCCGCAGACTTGTATATTCATGAGCACATAATAACGTCTCATCAATCAATAGAACTGAAGTAGACGTACGCGTTACACTTCCCTTACCTTACTTCCTCACATATTCTATTATATTTAGTAAAAAACGTTGAGTGTCACGTCGCTTCGTCAGCGAGTCACATCATCAATGTTCATTACATGTCTTGGTTCATACTTCCTCGAACTCTTTGTTATGGTGCCCTAGCTGACAAATTATTACGTTCACATTTTTTTTACTTTTAAAGTTTTAGCGTTTGACCATAACCTCATCTGATTTTAAATGACGATATGATGTAAGATGGTAAACGCGCTATATCTACAGGTATCTAGCTTTCAAATGCAGCTGTCAGAACGCGTCACCAAGCGCTTGACGACAGATTTTCAATTTGAGGGTGGTAGTTATCCAAAAACTTACTGTAGGTGGTAGAGCCACGCTGAAGCTATAATTGGTTTTAGCATGAATGGGACGATAGTACCACCCGACACAGAAACACCGATGTGAAGTAACAGTGCTTGCGATCGGTCAGTGAGTGTGCCGGTGGACCACATCCTTTCCCCTCCCCTCTCCTCTCTCCCTTCCTCCCGCACACAGGAAGCCAACGCCCTTGCGTCTCCCCTAGTGTTGTTAGTGTATATGGACGGTGGTGATCACTTGACATCAGGAGACGCACCTGGTCGTTCGCCCTCTATGACATAAAAAACCCTACCTCAGTGATATGGTTTTTTGATTATGTTTCCCTTCATCGAAAGCCTCGACTCAGTTGTTAGGATTTGAAACTACACCCATCGACGTGGTCTCCAAACATACTATCAAATAAGCCTTCCTCACTACTTCATTGATATGTAATTTATTCTAGTTTATTTACAAAATAATACTTTTGAGGCTTTTATTTTAAAACCTTACTACACCATCTCATATATAATATCTGCAGGTACTGTGACACTTAAACGATGTCTAACGACGTGGGTATAAGTGCTTCTTTTTTCTCTCAATGCTGTTGGTATCGTGGAGTCATTTGCCGCTGTCAATGTTTCTTTTCTATTTCAGTTCAGTTTCGAATTTTGTGTTTCCTAAGTTACGTTACTTTATATACATATATATTAGGTATATATGGGAGTCAGACCCGTGCCACGTCACAGGTCTTGCTATTGCTCGCTTCTCGGTTAGCGTACTTATTAACCTAGTCTATGTATAGTAATTGCTTAGTTTTTAAGGATTCTAAATCTATGATAGGTAGGCTTTAACCTTCCTTAATAAGTAGGCTATAAAAAAATAAACATCAGATGCAACTGATGAATCTAGAGATTACCACATTCAAATAAAAATCTCTTAAGTTTCATAAGTATTGGTTAAATATAATCATCGATAAATTATGTTAAAATGTGTACAGTGACGACGTTTTATTATTTTAAAGTCAATTTCTTGTGCGTGTGACAGGAAGGTTGATGCTGGGGACAGACGCTGCGCGGCGCGTCGCACACCGGTGCGAGGGCTACGTGGCGGTCATCTACCCTTACAATGTCTCTGTCAGGCTTCACGTAAATTATGGATATAATATTTTACTTCGTCTCTTTGAATCACTGTCATCTACAAGCTTGTGATTTCAGCAACTTATTTATTTTGTTCTAAAAGATGTAATAAACACACTAATGCAATCACTGTATACATGTTTTATAATTTAAAGTGTGAGAAAAAATTAATGATTATGTATTTATTAATACTAGTAAACGCGCAGTGGTCGATATTCGACAATAGTTTATTGATTTTTCTGAAGTTTTAATTTTATTACGGTCCTTTTGTCAATAATCTATAATCAAAGGTTTTCGTTATGACCACTCGCTTATTTGCCACATTTTTTTTTATTATATTAACATTAAAAAAATTTATGTCTATATTAAAATTGAAATTAATTATAAATTTGAAACAAAAAATAGGCGGTTACATAAGGTGGTAAGGTTTTCAAATTTTAAGTAAACATAACATTACGAAAATAAGTAAATTAATAGCAACTCATGACACAATTTTCATTTAATTTACACGACACCATGGGTAGGTGGCATTTCTGGGTGATATTAAATTAATGTAATTAAATTAAATGTAGTTTGTACATTATAAGGAATAGTGATATATCCAGTATCATTGTATGAAAAAGTAATGGATACACAATAGAATCAAATGATGAATCCAAAACAAAGATGTCTTTGATGGTATTAATACCATTTACTTTTGAAAATGCATTGATTTTTGTTTAAAATTCATCATCGACTGTCTAAATATAATCGTTACCTCAGGTTAGTTCCATCATCTAACGCCTTCAATAGTCTGCCGCACAGTGTCATACTACTACCGCTACTTCGGAGTGCCCATGTATCTGCGGTGGCTGTTGGAGGCGTATCTCGAAGGTAGGGAGGTCGTTTTCGTGAACGCTAGAGGCAGGATGGTCCGGCGCAACACGGCGCGAGGAGTTCCACAGGGGTCGGCGCTGGGGCCACTGCTGTGGAACATGGGCTACGACTGGGTGCACCGCGGCGCGCTCCCTTCTGGTGCGCGCCTCATTTGCTACGCGGACGACACCCTAGTCGTAGCCCGAGGGGGGGAAACTCAAAATCTATTGCGCCTGGCCACGGAGGCTGTCACTCTCGTGGTCGGGCGCATCAGAAGACTGGGCCTCAAGGTGGCCCTCGAGAAGACTGAGGCCCTCATGTTCCATGAGCCTCAGAGAAGGCCGCCTCCGGGGACCCATATTTATGTGGAGGGAGTCCGTGTCAGGGTGGGGACCCGGATGAAATATCTGGGCCTCACCCTGGACGGACGCTGGCGGTTCGAGCCCCATTTAAAGGGGCTCGGACCGCACATAGTCGGGGCGGCAGTGGCGCTCGGATGACTCCTTCCCAATATCCGTGCGTTGCGAGCCGCGCAGCGTACTGTGGCGTTGAGGGTGATACGGGGTTACCGGACAGTGTCCGCGACGGCGGCCATGTTGCTGCTACTGGGCCACACCGCTGGGGCGGCACGATGAAGTCTATAGAGATCTTAAATAAATTGTAACGGTTTTCCAGAGTTTTCCACTTTCCCTTTTGTAAGTTATATAATCACGTTACAAGACGTCCGAGGATAATTGCGCTGCGTGCTTTAACCTTCTTGAAGCGCCTTAAGCACTCACGCTAAAGGTCGATGAAGTTGTGAAGACTTGTGAGGCCAACAACCCGTAGTCTGTTGGAAAAAAGTACGATCACGGTTTTATTCTGGACACCAAAACGAATTCTAAAATAAAAATAAAATAAAATAGCGGACTAGCTCACAGCAGTATTGGTGCGTTGACTCCATTTTGCTTTTCTCAAATGGATTTCCTTCAATGCAAGCGGAATTTTAATTATCCACGGGCGTAATAGTCTTTTTTATTAAAATCCTCTGACACAGATACTCGGTTAACGAGATGTTAACTATTGACTGAATATAGCCCACAGCTGCAAAATTACCTCAATAAAATTTCAAAGAAATTGAATATTAAAAAAGATCTTGATTCTGAATCGATACGGCTTTGATATTAAAAAAAAACTTCATCAATAATTATTGTTACAAATGTGTAAACAGATAGATAACAATTCTATTAAGTTAAATCGTGGATATATATACATATATCCTGTGTAATACTTATATCCGTACGGTTACTCTCAGCTCTCGGCTCTGGATTTATATAATCGTACCAAAAGCAGTTTCTAGAGGCCCTTAACATTACTTTCATTTGGCCCTTTCAAAAGAGCTTTTCAGTTCTGAATTCACACCGAAAATGGCACTCGGGATACTTTCAATATAAACTAATAAAATTATTCCCGAGAATTGTAATGAAAACAATCATTTCATGTAATTTAGAAGGTGATTTGATGGAATTCACTTTTTGAAATATATAATTATTTTAATAAACTATGTTTATAATTTTTTTTAAGTTAATTAAACTCCAGATAAGCTGATGACTCAGTATATCTCGCTCTCCGTTCAATGTATTCAAGTTATGTGCAAATTGAGTTTTACGATAAATATGAGTGATCTTTGCGTTTCGTTGGCTACTGTTTTGTTTTCATGTTTATTATACGAATGCTTATAAATTGTAACAACTTTCAACTAATAGAAAATGATAATTATATGTGATAGAATTAAAGAAGGCCGTTATTGCAACTTAGCACGGCAAATGTGAAATTTTAAGTGTAATAAATTAATATAGATGCGAGTTTGGCAGCTGACAGAATTATAATTACCAATCATTATTATAGCTACATCGTATTTCGCAGTTATTTCTAAAATACAAAATTCTCATAATAAAAACCAAGTTTTTAATCAATGAAATACATTCAATGTAGTTCGTTTTCGTTTACGATTTTGATATATTATTATTTTCAAGCAATCACGGTACCCTGTGTTCCTTTACAAAACAGTGAAGATTCGTTTACGTTTGTCGGATAGATGACGTTAACTTGGACTATTTAATAAATTTAAGTCTAGTGACTTCTTATGTGTGTGAAAATATTTCATTATGTATTAAACGTAATATAGATATGTATGTGAGTGTTCAAGTGGATTCAGGAATGGTTTAGATTTAAAATAGGACCGGGTCCACTGGGCTCGCTATGCAATGGAATACATAGAAGCCAAAGAAATTTCGCTTCCGCCGTTTGTGCACGCACTAATACACGCAATATTTTTTAATTATAATTTTATTTTTAATATGACGAATAACATTTGTTCTAAAATTTATGTTATAAAGATTATTATTTATTTATTTATTATATAATAACTATATAATAATAATATATAAATAATAATATATTTAAATAATATATTTATATTATTTCATATATTAACAACCACTGGATAGAATACTAGCTGATTATCTGAAACAATTACTCAAATCTATCAACGCATTACACGAGATAATGAAATCCCTCCGGTAGCGCCGGAGCGGGTTTGGGACAGAAAGGAGCAACCGTGTAAATTGCAACAGAATTAATTTGAAGGGATGAGCAGATGCAATTAGTAGGCGAATAGTTATATCCTTGCTACAGTTCTGAGAGGTTATACACTGTCGGACATTGCTTAGTAAATATTTCTTTCATCTATCTATTTGTCCTTTTGCATCTGCGTTCTTATATTTGACTAAAGAAGGCGTTACATTGCGGAAATCCATCATTTCGCTTTCCAGGCGGAAGTGCAAAATAGCATCCACCTTAGTATTTATTGACTTCTCATAGTTAAAATATTTTTTATAAATAAGAGACTGTACAACATATGAAGTAGATAGTATGGTTCAGGACATGAAAAAAAGCTTGTCTGTTTGACCAACATAACGCAACCACGAAGAGTTGACCGCACGAAAAGCAACTCTCATTAAGTCCTTGACTGTAATATAAATAAAACCTATATGATACTTCAAACTACACTCAAGTGATCTGAAAAACTTTCTTAAAATGAAGTAAGTAGTTTTGGAGACTAATGCACTAAAACAGACAAGGTTTTTATTTTTGCTTTTTGCATTTTCAATGTACAGACAGGGCAATTTTACAGTTTTATTATAATAAAAGGAAAATATAGAATAAGAATATAGATTAAATGTTGGTGATTGATAATAAACCCAAGTAATATCAAACGGCAATATAGCTTATAATGCAAAAACGCTGTACGTAGATAGATAGTTGATTATCAATAGAATATGAACCAGAGGTTAGTTGGTAGCAAAGATAATATCAAAGTACTCTATCAGAAGGCCCTGTTTTCCTCCATTTGAACCTTAGGATTGTCCTAGTCTTTTAAGAGAAATTTATTGACAAAATATCTATTCATCAAATTAATATATAGAAAACAACGAATCTGACTTACAACAGATTCAGGATACTTTCGCTAATTTACTTAGAATTTTTACGATTTGAAGAAATCTTACAAACCTGTTTTTCTTCCCTTTTAAAAGAACATACTTTAGTCCCTCAAAAACACCTTAGTAGGGAGCTGAGTCCACGCAACCAAAGTGCTTACGACTGAAATCTTCTATGAAAGCGGATTCTCTGCGATTTAAAGGTGTAGGGATAAACTCCCTGTCGCCAGTGAACGAGGTGTTGGTGAAAAATAATATGGTCGTATGCCTCAAATCGAAGAATTTCTCGGAACATGAGGCATAGGAACTGTAGAACCGAAAAAAAGTTTAAATTTACAGGCTTATAAGCAATTGTGAATTCGCGACAGTTAACAATACTCTCAGGTGGTCTTCGAGAGGAATGAAATAGTTCACCCTTGTATCAAGTAGCTTCCGTACACATAAATTAATAGAACTCCATAAAGAGACGTTTTTACAACTGGTACAGATGCGGTATCAGTTCAGGGACTATAATAGGTTATTAAATAATGAAATTATGCTTTATGACACACCTTGTTAATACCGCATGTAACGAACAGTATCTTAAGTTAGAAGACTAAAGTCGTTAGAAAGTAAAGAACAAGAAGTTTATGAAGAAATGTGTTTATAATTTGAATAATTCAAAACTTTGGCCAGAAGTGTATTTAACAACGAGTTCGGACGATTCTATTTTAATTGGTCGGAATACTTTATTCACTTGGAAGTCTTAATTCTTGATAACACTTGGATGTTGTTACGAAAATATCTCCACAGTGACGCGACGCGACGCGACGTTTTGCTTTTAATTTGTTATTTTTAACTAGACGGCAGAAGACGACGTGACACTGTTTTTTTTATGTCACTGTATTTATATAATTTATAACTTAATTTAGTTAAAAACTCAATACACAACGTCGTAGTTCATGTAATAATTGATTTTTTTTATTATTAATGATTTGTATTAATTTTTATCGGTGTTTTTAAATGCAAAATACTTATGTTAAAATATATAAGAAACAATATTTTAGAATAGTAACATATAGGTGTGTTATCCCACCACAATAAAAGTACAATATTAATTTCGTGCTATACTATACGGTAATATAAAAAACTAACTCTTCTACTCTATACTCGTATATTTCAAAGATCCAAACAACTGAATAATATTTACCGCTACCTTGACGTATCCGATAATCACTTAAATCTGTCTGATACACTGACAATAGCCATTTGAGTATTTATCCAGTAGTAATATTTACTTAAATACGTCGAAGATGTTTTTTTTTTTTCAATTGTTCTTAGTATTACGGCTCGCTGGTGTACTGTAATTAATGACAATTACAAGAGGTAATTTTGATATCAAAATGTTCATGTTATTTCCACTTTTGTGTTAGTGTGACTACAACTACAACTACTACAACGTAAAGAAGTATAGTAAGACAAAAAAAAACCTATATCAATATTAATGACACCCTGTTTTTTGGCCAAAAACCTCTTTTCGTAGGAAAGTTCGATCACAATCATCACGACAACTTACACAATGTACTATCAATGTCAGGCTCAAAAAGATGAATAAATCTGTATTTTACTAATATGGTATCTATAAGAATATTTCTGAGGAGCAGGTTTCTTCACGACGTTTGCCATTATCAATTGAAACTAATAAATATATTTGAATCCCGCAAAAATTCGTTGGTGGATGAAGCGTTTGAATCTCTGGACATCGAATCCACATTTCGCGGGTCACAAAACTCGACCTCAATGACGTTTTAACACACCTTTTATGTTAACGTGAATAGGCACCCGGCATCTTCACTGTAGCGGTAATTTATTCAAAGTAAATCGGTTGATGTCAGTGCACCAGCGCGGTGCACGTCACGGCGGCGGTGACTCTCTCCCGCCCGCCCACGGTAATTGGAAAGGAAACTAATTCGATTAAAGGAGCACGTCTAGCGATTTTGCATTTTTAAGCTTTCAAAGAGAATGTTCAAGTTTATTTTCTATTGGATCGTCCATTACGACTACAAGGTGTCGCCGATCAACGCTGATAGCTTCATTGTCTGCCTTTCTACATCTTTTGTTACATCGTACAAATATAATCTATTATTAAGTGATCATGTACTAATAGGTGGTGGTGGTAGTAATCTAGAAAAAATACTGTCATACAATTGAAATCACCGAAACATACTAACAGATGTTTGGCGATAAATATACCTGGCTAGGCTGCCACCCTCAAGTTAAAAATCTGCCGCCAGGTTCCTTTAGGTGTGTTCCAGCACACGCACTTCAGAGCAAGTGGTGCTCTAAGTTTGGCGTGTTTAACATCTTTCACTACGTCGTCATATTATATTATAACATGTTATATTTTATTTCAAATTAGATTGTGGTCAAACGCTAAAACTAATAAAGTATATAGAAAAATGAAAGTTAAAGGTAGTAGCTAGCCTATTCCACTAAGATTATTGTTAAATTATATATTAAACGTCTCCTGTGTGAACTAGTTTAACTTGATAAAAACATTCTTAAATTGCAACAGCTTAAAATACTGTGTTCAATGATGAGACTTCACGTTTTTAATGATTGTGAGACCACCTCAAGTCGAATCACACATCGCCTCTTGTAGCTGGCCTACACCAACCCAAAGTTTAACTGAATGCCACTATTAGCGGACAGGGTTGTGACGTGATATGGCTTAACTTTGGTGGCACTTGGGGTGGGGTTTTTTTTGAGTTCGTTTCGTGTTGCCGCGCGAGTCAGACGTGCGCTCCGTTCTCGAAAGTGACAGTTATTTTTACGAAGTTTTTCGCGGGTTTTTTCGTCCAATCTCCGGCTGCGTGCTTCGTGCTTCGGCTTCGATCGCGTACGCGTAGTCACTTTTGAGTTCGCCGCGTTTCTGTCCGGTTTCGAATAGGAATAGTGACGTCAATCGTAGGCGCTCCATTTTAGAGCGTATCAAACTGCACTTTTCAGTGCAAACCCGGGCTGCGTAAAGTCCAGTCGTCTGGCCAACCCTCGGAAACCTCACGGTGTAAACGTAAGGGGGTTGGAGCGCCCTACCCGCTCGCCGTAGGCCCCGCGGCCTACTGCACTGGTAGACGGGCCTGGGCTAGCTACCCTTGGCGAGGTCGCCTAGTCTAGTCCAGGTGTCACACTCCCACCCTCCTTTTCCCCTTTTTCCATCCCCGGGTGTCTGTTTGGGCGTAGCCCGGTTTCCCGGTCTGCGTACTCGACCTCGGGCTTGGTAGGGCCTCCCCCTAGGCAAGTTAGGACCCCCTGTGAGGCATTGCACTTTCGCCCACAGTTTTTCTTGGCCCGGGCTCGGGATAGCCCGTTAGCTTACCGTTGGCGTGCCCCCCTGCCCTTAAGGCAGGGAGGTTGTTCTCGCGGCCCCTCCCTCTCCTCGATCCACCGCGATGGATCCGCTAGCTGCTATAGAGTTATACCGCAAAAGCCTCCTCGAGAGAGGTCTAGACCAGGAGATTGTCAACTCGACTTATAATAATATTACGTCACAGGCCGCCGAGGGCTTTTGCAATATTCCGACCGCGAACTCTTTCGCGTCTCTCTCGCCGCAATCGCCTCTCAATGCGCGAGACAAGGGCCTCCTTGAGGCCCCGATATCGAGCTCCAGCTCGGAGGTCGGCTCCGAGATGGAGCTAGACGAAACGACGTCCGCCAAGTCAACCGCGTCCACGACCTCGACCGCGATTCCCGCGCCTTCTGCGCAATCAGACAGAGACGGTTATACAATCGTCTCACACAAAAAGCGTCGTCCGGCCAGCCCGACGGATTCGGGTTCCGTAGGCCCACAAAAAGTCGCCAACATAGGTGGCGCTCGTGTACCGTCGACCTCGGCTATACCGTCGCGTAAGCCGAACGCGATTCAAAATAGCTCCGTCCCGCTCACGCAAGGTTCCGCAGCTAGGAAGCCGCGTGCCCCGCCTCCGGTTACGATACAAGATAAGTCGCAATGGACCGCGATTTCAAATCGTCTCAAAAATCTTAAAATTAATTACACAAATGCCCTCAGCACTCCGGCGGGCATTCGCGTCAAATGTCCCACGTCGGACGACCACCGCGCTTTTATACGATTCCTTACTGAATCGAAGCTTGCGTATTTCACGTACGCTCTAGAGGACGAGCGCCTCCTGCGTGTCGTGCTTCGCCGTGTCCCGGCCGAAATCTCGGTCGAGGACGTCACCCTCTCCCTTAAGGAGAAGAATTACCCAGTGCGTGAGGTACATCGTATGTACCACCCACGCACTCGCGCTATATAGTATGGTACTTGTCCTCCTCGACCGGTCGCAGGAGGGCAAGGCCATTTTTTCACTAACTTCGATGTGTGGCCTCAACGGGATCACCGTTGAGCCCCCACGCAAGACCCACATTCCTTCGCAGTGCCATAACTGCCAGAGTTATGACCACTCCGCGAAGAACTGTCATCTTCATCCCAGGTGCGTAAAATGCCTGGGAGACCACGCCACGAAGGAGTGCGAGCGCACTCCTGGCACTCCCGACCCTCCCAGCTGTGTGCTCTGCGATAACACGGGTCACCCCGCGAACTATCGCGGTTGTCCCCGCGCGCCGCGCATACCACGTCCCCGCCAGGCGAGGCAGGCGCCCAGGGCGCCTGTAGCCGCCGCCCGCCCTCCGTCTCCACATCTCATGTCCGTGGAGGCCTTCCCGGGCCTGCCGGGTGCCTCCCGCGCCCCGGTAGCGCCCGCGCCCACGACCTTACCACGCTCGCCACCCTCTGTGCCGCGCGCGGCCCAACCCGGGCGGGCCCCTATGGCCCCCTGGGCCCCCAGACCTCAGCTTCAGGCCTCTCCAAGACCTCTGGCGCCGCCACCTAAGGCGACTCATGCTCCATCATCTCTCTCAGACAAGTTCGATTGGATGGAGCACCTACTAGTAGAGCACGATATGCAGGAGGTTCTCGC
>JACEII010000012.1:244079-281878 GCA_014332785.1 Antheraea mylitta | reverse complement strand
TCGATGAGGATTGTAAGTGGGACGTTCGTATGACAGATGTCGTACATGAAAGTTCGCTTCCCGTTCCAAGTTGAAGTGTAAAAGGCAATACTTATTCACCGCCATGTGTTTTAAATGATATTCAATTTGAGTTTGATGTGTCGTCCCCGGAGCCGCCCCCCGACGCGGCCCGACGCGACGCTGCGATTACAGTTTGAACGTGTACATGTCTGCATATTCATTATGTTAATTTGTACCGGTTGGAAGATTACACTAAGTTTGTATTTGTGGGGCACTGACTCACTCTCTCTTTACTTGGAGTTATTTTGTTTAATACCAAATTATATGCACGTTTCGTAATCATATTTTTCTACTCCTTTATATATATTTAAGTGATATTTTGTAATACGATCATTATTTAATTTTTGTTACAAAAAGTCAAAACAGTCGAGGACTGCCGATAAAATTGAAAACTCAAAACAATGAAATAAATGTGTTCTATTTTGAATTTCTAAAGTAATTATAGTTTGAATTATTGAAGTTTTACAATATTTCAATTAAAATTATTATCATTAGTCCGGTTTTCACATCCATTGGTACTCTGAACAATAATTATATAAATCTGATTCAGTATATGAACTAATCAAACATATGATAGTCTGTACAATTTTAATACAACATATAAATGTTAGATATACACAGGCTCCTATACTACGCGTGGCTGGTGTGACGCAAGCCGCGTAACGGTCGGTCACGCTTCCTAGCAAGTCATGACATGAGATCAAAAGTTTATCACCTACCAAAAATAATCCCCTGAATGCGTCTAAAGAAGTTTTCACTTCAAAAACACTTAATAATATTTTACAATGGTAAATAAAATAAAGCACCGTTAAAACAGTATAAAACGAGATTATTTAAGATTGTTACTGTTACCTACCCAACTACAACTTTTAAATCTATCATCGTGCATATAAATATGCTTAGTAGTAACTAATGAAAATTATATAATAATAATTAGCTTAGGAATTATGAGTGATACAAAAAAAACCTAAAAAGAAGACTAAATTCTTAAGTACTCATGATTCGTAAAGGTCACGCACAATGGGCTCTATAATTAAGGTAATGAAGAGCAACAATCGTGGAGCCTCCCGCGGACGGGAACAAAGCCCCGCAAAGATGATTCCCAAACAATTTGCAGGGATAATAGCGGGTCGCCGTTTGCGAGCGCCGCGATCACAAGGGGCCATTGTCCTCCGACGGTTTTTGTGCTTTGGATTAATTGTTCACACGACCTTGGAGATATGGGTCGGTAATCGCTTCGCCAGATGTTTTATCCAATACTCTTTTTGTCTTATTAATTGGTTTAATTTTCATATAAAATCTTGGAATTCATAAAAAAAATATATAGTAAAAATTTGCAATCGTACTCGTATTTCTACGGTAGATGTTAGTCGTAAATTTTCATTACATTCAAATAGGAATATTTTTAATTCATACATTCCAGTTCTAGATAGCTAATTCTATTCTAGTTCATAATACATATTCTTATATCTGCTGTTAGTAAACAATCTAATAAAAGTAATTAATAAGGGTATTTGACAATGGTAGAAATAAGATGATAATTATGTTATAAATAGAAAATTAGTTGAGGCTGTACCTTCCCCATAAATATTATATGTAGTTTCGTTGAACTAACTGTTCTAAAGAGATTGTTTGAATAACACGAAATAATTAAAGGCAAATAACCGGAGGGTTATTTTGTTTCCGAGAACGCGCGCGTCGGTGCACCTGCGTAGCCGTGCTACGAGCTACGTCGCTACGAGCTACGAACCTACTCTGCTACGATGCCACATAACTTGTAACAAAGTTAGAATTTCCAAACGAAATGTACGTTCGAGCCCAGTTATGTACACTGGTTTAGACTTTGTGAAACTTAATTATAAGATTATTTTTGCAACCCTATATATTATCCACTGGATTTTCACAGTTAAACCGTAAAAAACTGATAAATATTTTCTACTTCTAAATAACGAAGCAAATAAATTTTAATAATATATTAAATACGATATGAGACTCAGTATTTGTCCTACTTGTAATCCTCACTCGATGACCAATAAACAACAAAGGCAGGCGGATGCCACTGACGTCACCACATGTACTCAATCAATCTCTGAGACAACCTTGAGCGGTCATTGCTCTTATCTGTACATTGATTTATATTCTTGATGAGAAACATAAAAGCCTGCCGAATACGATAAACCCGTATCATTCTGTAACAGACTAAATACTTATAATTTTATAATTTACTGTAATAATGAAATTACGTAATAATGTTAAAATACACAAACAAAATTATGAGTGAAGATATTGTAATGGTGTGAATCAGCAAATTAAGTTTGCTTATCCTGTGACCTACGTGGAATTGGCGTGATGATTCTCCTGAGTACACCCATCAATCACATGTAACACTCGAAGCGAGCGCTGCAGGACTCGTTTTAAACTGAAACCTGATCTCTTCGAACATAAACTCTAGAAATAAGGATATTAAACATCTGGCTTTTTAAAATTAAGATATCAACTAGTTTTAGTATTTTCGAAAATAATGTTTATGGATTTGAATTTAAGTTTAATAATCATATTAAGAGCAGAAATGGGGTTCTCCCTAATCGTTGAGTATTGTCTGGCTACCTGTGAAAATTATTCTTTCTATTATACGGGATTTATCGCTACATGGTCATTCGTTTTAATTGTATATACATTTATATATAAACCAGGTAGAAAGATATTACTAAATATGTAGCGAGTTTTATCCCGGCCGACCAAATAAACACATGCGGTAAGATTCTCGTCTCAATAGGTGACATGCCTGCACATTTATTTTGCAATTCCAAGTAATATAAAAGTAAAAACACATTACTGACTGTATCATAGGTTAATTTCTAATTTGCCGCAGTGTTTCGATGGAATTAGGTAATCATCAAAAGTCCATTAAATACGACTATTGCGTAGGGAGTACCACCTCGCGTCTGAACCGTGCAGCAACCAGCACCCAACATATCTCATGAACTACATTTTCAGACGGGCTATTTTAGAACCCCATTATATTTTGTTTTCACTGTTAACGAGTAATTCTGTCTTTATAAATATATGACAAGTTTGCATACAGATTATAACAGTGTAAACGCTAGTATCGAATGTACTAGTTGGTTACTACTTATAATATACTATGAGATTATGCCATGTTTTTCTGTTGAAGTTTTCTTGCAGCGTTTAATTTTGATTTATTACTAAAATCCATTATCCAAATCAACACGTTATATTAGCAGCTTATTTGAGTACCAGTTGATCCGTGGGACTTCGTCTGCACCAAATCGGTTACTACCGGTTTCAGTTGTATGTTTAAATGCAAAAAAAAATCAGAAACCTAAAACGCGATAGCAGCAAAAACTACCGTTTCCAATTATGAACCAAAACTATCCAAGGACTCACTCAAACATATACCCAGATGGTATGTGATAAATATTTTTCTAGAAATAAATAACCGTGAAACGGGACTACTATCGCAAGTACGCAAATAGCGATCTATTTACGCTAACCTAAGCTAACTATTCATATATATATATATATTTTTTATTGAAGCACGTCAAAGTGACTGCACTATGCCTGATGTTAAGCATAGTACAATCCAAAAACATCGACAACCACCGAGAGACAGATTATCCATCACCGGTCGCCGCTGTCATGTCGGCCATAATGACGAAAGTCACCCGGTACTGGATATGCACAGGCTGATCTCGAAACGCGACGCGCAGAAAGGAGTCACTATGACGGGCTTTTTCGCCATATACATGGTGGTTACGACCCAGTCGGGCTGTAAAACTCTACCACCCCGTTATCGCCATTGCCTCGTTCGTTGATCAGCAGGGTGCACCACGTGCAGGTGAGGTTGGCTTGGGTGTCTCAAATCTTAAGATGTTACTCGACACCCCTTACACCCCATCTATTAATGAGTTGTTGAAACACATATATGTATCAAGCATACATACCTCAACAACTCCTACATATATTTCATAGTGTATAATTTTCTAAACTATTTCAGTTCGATAAGGGAAAAAAATAATACCGTTCCACTTTCATGTGTAAGCGTGTATGCGTGCATGTGTGTGGAGGTGATATGTATAGTGCTGTCGCAGTGATGTAAGATTTTGTGTGAGTGTATCGGGCGAGCAGCGCAGTCAAGGGCTCCACGTTGAGGGCAAGAACCTAGGCTTGAACCGTTGTCGAGGGGGGCTTAATCTAGTGAATAATGAATAAGAAAAAAAGAGCTATGCAACAATTTACAAAACTATGTAGACAAAATATATTAAGAACAAGTATAAATACAATAAAATGATGCCATGAAACCTCACACCAGAGAAACTGATAACTGTAGGTTTGTACAGAAACAATAGATCAAACTAAACCTTATCCGGTCACCTACAAACATTTAGCCAGCAAAGCCTGCGGCAATTCATCAATCGCACGTCACAGTAAGTAGGGAGCTTTTATCTGCGCAGCTGTTCCCGGACAGTGCATAATTACTACTGTGTACAACTCGGGACGAGGTTAACTGCTTGCAATGTAATAGTACTTGGAAAATACACTGGAAAATCATATCACTTATGAATAGATATGTTATTAATAATCCAATAATAGCATGGGAAACTCGAGGGAATCCAAATAGTAATATAAAAGTATATTTTGGTAAAACCACTAATGAAAATAGGCAATTATGCTTTTCTTTGTCTCTGTTAATTCGACATTATACATTTAAGCTGACACTAATAATATTCAATCATAATGAAGAACTTATAATTATATAGTGGCTTTATGACACTCGATCGCTTCTTTTTGAATCATCAATTACTAACTTGAATAAAAGTAAAAAAACAAGTTAAAGGACAAACAAGTTTTAATAAACAAAGGAGTTGTTAAGCGTCGTAAAGTTTTCGTCCGAGTCAACCTACTTTATTAACAAGTTCTTTAGAAAATCCTCTATGGGACAGTCCTGTAGTCAGGTTCTGTTCGAGGCTCATAGTTTGCTGTGAAATTGTATTAATAACCTCTTACAAATTTCGTGTTGTTATATATATCATTAAAAAATTGAGCCGTCACAGGACGCCTGGCAAATGTGAATCATCAAAATGGATTTGTTTAAGTTATAGCCATAAAATAACAGATTACATCAGGAATCAGTTATAGCATAATGAAAAATAAAACAAAAAAAAATACAAATTAGTTGCACATTAAAAATGACTGTTTTTTTATTTTATTACATAAATATTCATTTTTATTAAATACTAGCCTCTGCCAACGACTTCGTTCGCGTGGAATAGACACACTAACACTAACACGCAACAGTTCTCAAAAGAAAAAAACATCCCGATTTTAAAACATTCTTCATAAAGGCCGCCGCCGATGACACCGCCCGGTATGCCCGGATTGCCCTCAGTGCCACCGTACGCTGCGTACTACGCAGTCAAGACGTCAAGACCGACGATTCGGATGTCCGCCTTTTTTGTGGAAACGGCGACCGTGGCGACTCCGGCCAGCGCCACCTCGAGCTCCCGGTCCAGTTCAGCGGCCTTCTCCTTGCTCTGGCCGGGCAGCTCGATTTTACGGGCCCCCGTAGCCATCGGCCTCATCCGCACGTCGCCGATGCCCATGTCGGGCAGGACGACGTGCTCACGCGCCTTGGTCATTACCTCCCTATAGCCAACCCCTTGCTGGCTGCGGTGTCCTATAAGGTCACAATCACCGCAGCCGATTGGGGGGCCGGAGGCAACTTCGGCCTGGCAGGCGGGGCTTTAGCGGCCACAGTCGTGGCCGTTAGCGCCACGACCTGGGCCCTGGCCGCCTTCTTTTTGCAGCCCACTACTGTGGACCACGCCGCCCCGTCGGTAACCGCCGCTGTGACCGGTAGCTCGGCCCAGTTGAGACCCAGTGGGGCCACCACGGGTGCCGGAGGTGCCCTATCCACGGCCGGCTTTGCCGCACTCTTCGTTCCGCCCTTCTTCTTCTCATCGGCCAGGGACGGACGAGGAGAGTCCTCTGGGGGGAGACGCCTCTCCAGGTTCTCCACACGTGCGGTCAGCATGTTGCTGAACGACGTGCGGAGAGAATTTACAGCCTCAGTGAGGGCCTGCCGCCACTCAGGCTCCACAGGTGCAAGCACAGGTGCCGGCATGGGGGGCGGAGGTGAGGGCATCACCTTTTTAGCGTTATCCTCCCGCCGCCACGCCAAGAACTCCGCCTCCAAATCATCAATCCGACGGCGGAGGGTCTTCGACTCCCTTTGGAGTTTGCGGTTCTCCTCCCCCTCGGTTCGCTCAGCTAGCGACTCGACGATCTCCTGCAGGGTTCTGGCAGCGGCTTTCAACGTCCCCTTGCAACGGCCCTGCAGGTTGGTCGACTTTCTCACTGTCTCGTAGATGCAAGCGATCTGCGAGCCGGCGAGCGCCTTCAACATTTGGGCGTCCATGAGGTCCACGTCCACCCCCTCTGACTCCACCTCGGAGCTAGGCAAGGAGCCAGCAGCCGAGCCGGCAATCGAAGCCGCCGTGGAGCCAGCAGCAGAGCCGGGAACCGACTCCGCATTTGCCACGCCACCAGCCAAGGCCCGGTCAAATGACCCGTCGGCCTCCCCCATAAGCCCCCGACCACTTCCGCGCATCCGGGCAGATCCCCTGCCGCGCGTGCTCACTTTAGGAGCCGTACCGTCCTCCACTTCCGTGTCAGAGGATTCAACGATCTTCCCCATTCCGCTGACACCCCTAAGCCTGGTTGTCGTACCCTTTTTTGCACTCTAACGATACGGAGCAAGCGCAAACACGTCCGTCTCGCTAGAATACCGCGAGGCCACTCGGCAACGATTTACCCTAAGTTGAAATGGCCTGTTTGATTTCTTTTGGTATGAAAAAATTGGCTAACGCTAAAATTGGCTAAGCTTACGAAACGTTAGTCCAGTCTGCAATTACTCCGAGAAAACCATTAAAAACAAGTTGCTAATTATAAACTGAATGTACACTAAGAACCACCTTCGACTTTGTCTGCAATTGTCTTCATAAATGACGATATCATACATTACCTTCGTGTAACTTGGTTCATGTATCGCAAGTTCCGATAAATCTCAAATTACAGACTTCTTCCAGTTTACTTGATACTTATCAGCATGTAATGTCGGCCAGAATATAAAATGTCGTCTATGTGAAAGTCTGTCCATAGTGACGTCATGGTTATGATCTGATCGATCAATCCACCACATCATAATCAAATAAAACGTTAGCTGATACAGAATTGCAACACTGAATATAGTTACTACGACTTATCCGTAGATGTAACTACCTCAACTATCTGAGTGACGGTAGCCAGTGCCTCGTATTTAGCTTACTTTTAGGATATTCAGCTAAAGTTGACGACCGATAATAATCTAGATATATGAACAGCTGATAGCTTCAACCAATAACGTTTCAGAATGGAGTAAAAAGTGGCCAGTCAATAGTAACTCCCGCGCTATAGTCAGTAGTACTGACGCAGGTCATTAGTAACTCTATCGATACAGTGAATAGTACGGATGCAGGTCAATGGAAACTTCCCCGATAGGTATATTTTGTCTGATTTAAACAACATATTTACAAATTATATATATTATTTTAATATATAACTTTTATTACTCTGCAGTTATTAAATTCCGTTTAATCAACTACCCATCTATCCACGCAAGCTTTTCGTTATTATTTTAATCTACATTTAAAGTGTTAGACCATTAAACTTATAATATTAATAAAATCAACAATATTTTTTATATAAGATATGTCTAAGTCTGTCTCTGTCCTACAGAAAAACACTTCTGTATAATTAACGTTCCGCGGATCCTTTATTAAGAAAATTTTGATATAACAAGTGCCCGCCTAATTGAACGGGAAAATGTAAATTATAAATAATTATGATGCGAGAATTACTCAGCGATGGATCGTGATTAACACAGATTTTGTATAATTAACGTCCTCCCTAGAGAGTTCCTCTTTTACTTCAGACTTCTGTAACAATATAAGCGTATTTCTGACTCTTTTGTGTTTATTTATATTGTCTTCATCATTAACCCTGACCTAAGAAGAGCGATTAAAGTATTTTTTTATGTAGTTGTATTCCAACCTCCTTTTTTTTTCTCTCAAAACAATAGTCCTCGTACCGCTGAGTTTCAGATTGAAGGATATCATTGGCAACTCACACTGGAGCGAGAGAGCACTAGTCCATCCTGTACTGTCACGTTCAATTATTTATATCTTTATTTATTTAGAATCATGTATGTATCTCTAAGCCTTATGGAAGATAAATAGAGTACGACAGAAAGATAAATATTTTTTCTAGAATTATAATATTACTCTTAAAAATGTTTTATAATATCTTGTGAAGTATTTTGTAGCTTAATTTATTTCAGTTTTGTGGCAATTGTGCATATAACAATTATTTATGTACAGTTTTATTCATAATTTCATCTTATTATTATTAAAACCGTTTTATAAATATTATCAGATTTTTATCATCCCATTATATAAATCAGTAATGTTGCTTTAGATGATAATAATATCGGAAAATTAAATTAATATATATTTGCAGGTAAAGCTTTGTAATTGTCTAGGAAAGCTGCTAAACATCAGAATATATAGCACCAGTCGGAGTAGAGGAGTGCCGCGTCGGGTCTCGCCCACCGGTTAAGAATCGCTTAAGCGCTGTGAAAACACAATACCTAAACATTTAATGGAGACCATTAAGCAGTTTTACTCTTACATTTAATATAGTTTTCATGAATCGAGCGGTGACGATAATATTTGAGAAAATTGAATAAAACATTTGAATATAAAAAGATTTTTATATGAAACGACAACTCTCACTTTAGGGATTAGCCTGTGTTGCGGGAGACTTTACAAAAGAACTATAAACTGGTACAAAACGCACCTACATTATTGATGATTGACTGCTGCTCACGTGCGTAGGCTTTACCCTCGAGGCCCTGCATGTGACCCCCGGGCGGTGCTAAGCGAGCAGCTTTGCAGGTGGGAGGCTTCGGCTGCGGCTTGTTACCACCCTTCGAACTCAATCACACCGCTAAACGATTCGTCGTGTTCCGGTGTGCAGTTCGGGGGACCCCGTCTTATTTGGCGAATGTTTGATGATAGTCTCTATGGCGATGGTCGAACCGAATACGGCGTACTAATTATGCAGAGCCGGGATATCTCATGCGGAGGCTAGCGGGATCCGAAGCACGGTGCACCGCTGGCCGACCGCAGGTTGTAGGGGGCCCAAGTAGTAAGTTAGCCACTTATGAAAGGCTGCCCCGCCGCCTCGCGAAAAATCCCGAAATATCGCACAGTGGAGATCAGAAGACATCCAGGTTATTTGAACACCTAAGCGAGGCAGCAGAGGCAGCGCAACAACGTTACCCTTCCGCGAATCTGGTTTTTCTAGGTGATTTTAACGCCCATCACCAGGATTGGTTATCTCCATATCTTAAAACTGACCATGCTGGCAGAGAGGCACATAAACTTTCTCTTTTATTAGACCTCTCACAGATGGTCAATCAGGCAACGCGGGTACCTGATGTTGATACTCACACTGCAAACTGCCTAGATCTTCTATTATTATTTTTTATTTTTATTGTAGCACGACAAAGTGACTAAACTATGCCTGATGGTAAGCATAGTACAATACAAAAACAGTGGCGACCACCGAGAGACAGATCATCCATTGTCGGTCGCCGCTGTCATGCCGGCCATAATGATGAAAGTCACCTGGTACTGGATATGCACAGGCTGATCCCGAAACGCGACGCGCAAAAGCGAGTCACTATGACGGGCTTTTTCGCCATATACATGGTGGTTGCGACCCAGTCGGGCTGTAAAACCCTACCACCCCGCTATCGCCATTGCCTCGTTCGTTGATCAGCAGGGTGCACCACGTGTAGGTGAGGTTGGCTTGGGTGTCTCAAGTCTTAAGATGTTACTCGACACCCCTTACACCCCAACATAGATTCTCCATCACTGTCTCAGCACCACTAGGGAGCTCTGACTACTGTCTGGTTAAGGCTGTATCATCATTTTCTCCACCAGACCTTAGCCTCAAAGGCATGAGAAGAGTATGGCGATATAAATCAGCGGACTGGCCGCGTTGGCGTTAAACTGGCCTCTTATTTATCTGGTAGCAAAGCCTTTTGGTCTCTTGCCAAGTCAGTTGAAGATCACTTTCTTAAGCCCTAGCTTCCACCCATGATGAAATCAGATGGGTCACTGGCTTATTCAACAACAGAAAAGGCAAATATTTTTGCAAGCCTATTCACGGACAATTCACGTCTAGACGCTGTCAATAAACTTGCAACATTAATACCCTCATGTGATACCACAATGCAAGACATTGTGATTCGCACCAAGAATGTACGAAAAGTGCTATGCAATCTAGATGTAAATAAAGCTAGTGGTCCTGACGGTATTCCGTCAAGAGTGCTTAAGATCTGTGCACCTGAGTTGGCTCCTATCTTGACACGTCTATTTCGCCTTTCTCTGGAATCTGGTATTGTTCCAAAATCTTAGAAATCTGCGAATGTTCAGCCAATACCTAAAAAGGGGAACCGTGCAGACCCTTGTAACTATCGCCCAATTGCCATAACCTTAGTTTTTTGTAAAGTAATGGAGCGAATAGTAAATAAGCAGTTGTTGACATACCTAGAGCCTAATGATATTCTCAGTGATCGCCAATACGGATTCCGACAAAAACGATATACTGGTGACCTCCTAGTGTATGCCACCCATTACTGGAGTGAGGCTGTCGAGAAACACGGAGAGGCTGTTACTCTGGATGTCTCAAAGGCGTTCGACAAGGTCTGGCACGTCAGCCTCTTAAGTAAGCTCCAAGCATACGGAATACCCGAACGCCTGCGGACTTGGATTTGCGATTTCCTTAGAGAACGGACTATACGAGTACTTGTTGATGGCTGCTCGTCTGATCCCAAGGTTCTAAATCCCGAAGTTCCCCAGGGATCTGTACTCTCAGCAACCCTAGTGTTGCTGCACATCAACGATCTACTTATGCCCGGTATCTTCGGATACGCGGATGACAGCACTGTATCTGAGAGCTATATATCCAGTCCTCGAGCTAGCCTACCGAAAATCCTTATTGAGAGAGAGGCCATGGTCGAGTGTTTCAATAAGAAGCTTATGTTTGTTTCCGATTGGGGTAATTCAAACCTGGTTAAATTTAACGCCGAAAAGACACAGGCGTGTCTCTCTTCTCTACAAAACGGAGTCCGTTCAACTTGACTCCTACATTTCAAGGTGTTTCCTTGCAAGTAACTGACAACCTGGAACTTCTTGGAATCCAGCTATCTTCGGACCTCAATTTTGAGCGCTCAATTGAACTGAAAGCAAGAACAGCTGCGAGGAAACTTGGGATTATCATTAAAGTTAAGCGATATTTCACACCATAACAACTTCTCAGCCTGTACCAAGCTCAAGTACGCTCATGTGTGGAATATTGCTGCCACTTAAAGGATTAATCAGCCAAATATCAGCTGGCCGCTCTTGTTTCCATTGAACGTCGTGCTCTTTGGCTTGTCGGTGATGAAGCGCTGTAGGAGACAAGAATGCTCAGTGTAGAGCATCGTCGAAAAGTAGCTTCTCTCTCATTGTTTTATAGGTTATACTTTGAAGAGTGTGCAGAGGAATTACAGAATATAATTTCACCGTCTCCATTATATCAGAGGACGACTAGACGCCGTGAGGGTTTCCACCCTTACGTGATTGATATTCCCATAATTCGTACGAAGCGATTTGCTTCCATATTCATTATGCGTACAGCTAAGGAGTGGAATTCACTCCCGGCGTCTGTCTTCCCGTCATCTTATAACTTGGGAGTATGCAAAGGTAGAGTGAACAGGCATCTAGTGGGTAATCGCATTACATCGTCGGCCTCATCGTCACTTACCATCAGGTGAGATTGTGACCAAGCGCGTACCTGTTATACATAAAAATATATATATATGTACGGATCACATAAATCATTGTCCTTGTGTGAGATTCAAACTCACAAAACTCAGCGTGGCAGCAGTGTCGAAACAGCCCTAAACTACTGCTCTAATGGTGCAGTTAAAACTAATAATATAATGTTATAACATATGCTATTACTTGAAATAGAATTATTTATTTGTTTAATTGATTAATTATTCTATGACACAATTCAAGTTATTATTTAAGCAAGTTAAACTAGTATTTATAAAAAAAAAAGTATATCAATCAATATCGAAACACAGAAATATTATTATAGAAAAAACTCCTTTAGGTGCGTTGAGCGGTATTTTTGACAGATATAAAATTATAATTTCGCGTCATGACATTTTCCGTAAGCATGACCGGTCGTATTGAGCTTGTATGGCTTGCGTCAGACTAGCGACGCGTAGTATAGGGGCCTGCGTACATGTAATCTTTATATTTTACAGCTCATCTTACGTTTGATTGATTAATAACCCAATATATACGAATACCACACTAATTTCAATAAACAAATTCTAAAATTTGAATATTGCCATGTCACACTATAATTAACATGAAAATTAAATAAGAACACCTAATTTTATTGTTTTGAGTTTTCACTTCTGTCGCAAGTCCTTATGACTGCTTCAAGTTTCATATAGGTGACCGAATTGCTTGTTATATTAATATTCCAATTTTATTTTTAAAGTTTAACTTCTAATTGGAGGATTTTGTAATTTTGATCGGTAAGCGTTTTGTGCGACTAAGGATAATTTGGGTAAACGCTGCCTAATAGAGTATTGAAAACATCGGTTTTCGTCCGATAACCGAAATTAAGCGACGTCAGTCGCGGTTGTGCTAACCGTTGATGCTTCACCGTCTGAGAACGTCGCGTCACGTTGGCTTTTGTAATTTATATTTTTTCTTCTAATTAAAAATATTTCCCCGTAATACAAAAGTCTCACTTTTGTCGTATCTCTTTACGTCACACCCTGTTTTTATTTGATCTTATTTGTTTCATAGATATCATAGTTAAAAATTATACAATCTATCTTTAATAAAAATGAGCTGTTCTATACTTTATACATTACACTCTATCAAGTAATTAAGGCTAAAATCAATCAGATACATAGATATATATTCGATAAACAAGTACCCTCCTTCTGTACAGTCGCTTGAAAAGTTACTAAGTATCGTTATAACAAATATTTAAAAAAATATAATCGTTTAATTTACCCGTATTTTGTGTTAACGCAGTAACAATATAATAATTGTGCCCGCCGGTACACACTCATATGTCATTACTTGTTGCTATAATATGTATATAGATATCACAATCACCTATGTGTAATAGTTGGGCAAGTTACAATAAGCGTTATTAAAATCTACTTTTAAACAAACATAGTCTTCGACTCCTTTTTGTGTTAAAGTTATTTAGCAATTAATATGTCTTAAATGTATTATTGTTTTTAAAATCCAAAAAAAGTATAATTTGATTATCATATAAAACCTTTTAACATAGGGTACGTGAACCAATCATGGAACCTTCGCGAATGTATAAATACCTTAATGAATCTTGGGGGTGTAAGGGGTGTCGAGTAACATCTTAAGACTTGAGACACCCAAGCCAACCTCACCTGCACGTGGTTCACCCTGCTGAATAACGAAAGAGGCAATGGCGAAAGCGGGGTGGTAGGGTTTTACAGCCCGACTGGGTCGCAACCACCATGCATATGGCGAAAAAGCCCGTCATAGTGACTCGCATCTGCGCGTCGCGTTTCGGGATCAGCCTGTGCATATCCAGTACCGAGCGACTTTCGTCATTATGGCCGACATGACAGCGGCGACCGGCGATGGATAATCTGTCTCTCGGTGGTTGCCGATGTTTTTGGATTGTACTATGCTTAACATCAGGCATAGTGCAGTCACTATGTCGCGCTTCGATAAAAAAAAAACTGAAAATGATTTGCTGGTAGAGATACGACATAGCGACAAAAAGATAGACGAATATATGTAATATGTATTTCAAATAATTAATTCATTACTAAAGAGAGATTACCATGTTGATGTGAAACACAAGTTACGGTTCATTTACTCAGAGAGTTTCGGGTTTCTTAAAGCAACGGAGATAAACATCGTCCGGCAGGGAAGGTCACTTTTCAGAAATTCCTTTACCCGTTTCGAGACCTTTTCTCTTCAATAGGCCAGATTCCTTCATTTTCTCCGCGTTCCGATAATATTTATAAGGGCGCGAATACAAATTTGAAGTTTTATACAAACAGTTTATGTATATAATGAGAACGTAGCTTTATAATATAACAATAAAAATTATAATGTTCAAAGAAAAACAACTTATATAATATACTAGCTCTTCCCACGACTTCGTTCGCGCGTAACATGATGCAAAAAATAATCTTTCATTTACAATCTCTTAAATATTTTATATACATTATATATTATACTAGTGGGTCCAGCGGACGTTGTCCTGCCCTGATAATAAAAAAAAACTTTGACAAATTATGTACCTTAACCTTCCTCATGACCCACTTTATATACTGGTGAAAACCGCATAAAATTTCGTTCAGTAGTTTTTGAGTTTATCTCCAACAGACAGACACACGCGATAGGGGATTTTGTTTTATACTATGTAATCATAATATGCTAACAGATTTAATTTCATTTACTTACCCACTCTTTTCTCCAGCCCTCATTCAAATTACAATAACTTTTGATTGAGTGGACTGATTTCAATGAAACGAGGTCTAAATGTTACTCTATAATAGGCTTTATGATTTTTGAGGTTTTAAGGTTTTATCGTAAATACAGCACTTCAGCAGTAATGCGTGTTCAAACAAACCGATAGACAGACAGACATTTCTAAAACTGGTTAAAATGTATGTTATTCCTTGTTCCAAGATACCTCCATAATTTTTTTTCACAATAATCCAAAAGTACACGTTACATTTACATTCTTATTAAATGTATAGTTTATATGTATTATCGTCTATTAGGTAGTGCCTATTTAATTGCTAAACTTCATATGAGATTCACTACAAACAAATTATCGACTACCTTATTAGTACGTTCCAGCATTTATATTTGAGAGCTAGTTCTTGTATAGCGTCTTTAAACACACCAGCAATCTAATTACAAGAATATATAAGAAAATAATCCTCATTAAAACTTTGTAAATCAAAATAATCATATAAAGACAATGAATTATTCTCGAGATGTCGAACTTCAACGCAAGTCGTTAAACCTAAACGTATTCTCTGAGGAATTTAATTAATAATGATGTCGGTTGTTTATCTAAATTAAGTGATAATTGATTTAGAACTACGATGTATGCTTGTAATTATATATTACTATGTACTAATCGAGAGACGTTATTACACGATTCGCATCGTATGTGTTTTAATGTACATCATTATAAACTATGTCAATATTATAAATATGGTACCAAGTATCAATTTACAATTAAGATATACAGATAGTCTTGTAATTGATGTATACATTATTTATTTATTTATTTACAAAAATACAAATATAGGTACAAATACAAAAGAATTTTTACAAAAGCAAAATATTAAAATGGTACTTATAACTATATTATGATGTATGATGTATGATGATGATGTATGTATTGATGATGTATTAATAGACTGTTCTTCTTTTAGCATACAACAAAAAATAGACAGACGAAGCCATAAGTAAATACTAGAGTTGAATAATCGAATAGCTGACAGTGTAGAGTTCATTCAATTCAAGTAAAAATTTAATGTGTAACGAAAAGATTCATAAATGAACTAATGAATTATTAAAATAAAATTTACGTATTCAAGGATTTTACAGGTAAATAGGAGATACTTCAGGATATAATGTAAGTTACATATTATAAAATTTTCCAACTAAACTATAATAGAAAAAATAGATAGAAGTAACTTAAAGTTGGTAAAAGTATTTACGGGTTTAAGCAGAGAAGACAAATTAAAAGCAGCTCATAGACTTTCCTTGTCATTGATTTTATTAATTCTCGACATAAAATTTTAAACCATTACTGGGGAACAAGAAAATGAGATACATCGAGTTAGGTCGCCGCACCGATGGAGACAATCCCAGTTATTTAGACGGCACAGGGTGCTTCTAACGACGTCTCCGGACGTCTCACGCCGCCCCGCAACCCCCTATGTAAGATATAGTTGTTATGTTATTAAATTTCCTTGCCTAACTTGATACTGAACTAAACTTATCGGTGTATTTCAAGTAACTACTTTATATTGGAAGCAAATTACATGTTATTTGAATACTGTTTTATTAATTTATAACAAGTTTTTGTACATGGTTTCACTCGTTTAAGAGTTGGTTTTTTAATAATTGATGTTTTGTTCTATTAACAACTTTTACTTTTGGAGCAATTATAAGCAATAACATGCAAATGTAAGAAATTAAAGTCAATGTGAAGTAACTAATTTGGTCATCATCATCATCATTACCCTTATCCCACCTAAGTAGGGTCGGCACAACATGTTTTCTTTTTCCACTCTCTCCTATCAAATGTCATCTCAGTATTCACACCTTTTACGCACATATCATTTTTCACACAATCCATCCACACCTTTTTCGGTCTTCCTCTACTCGTATATCCATCCATTATCATACTCAACACTTTTCTAGTCACATGGTTTTCACTCTTCTCATGACATGCCCATACCATGCTAACCTATTACTTCTCAACTTCTCTGTCACCGGTGCTATTTTCAAACTTCCTCTGATATACTCATTCTTAATCTTATCCATTCTAGTCACACCACACATCCACCTTAACATTCGCATCTCTGCCACATGTAATTTCCTCTCATCCGTTTCTTTCGTAGCCCAGAACTCAGATGCATACAGCATGACCGGTCTTAGCATGGTTTTATAAACTTTCCCCTTGAGTTTCAAAGGCATTCGTGGGTCACAAGCTACCCCAGACACATTTCGCCATTTCATCCATCCTGCATTTATCCTGTTCCTTACATCCTTATCAATACCACCGTCGTTTTGTATCATTGAACCGAGATACCGAAAATTGGAGCAAGCTTGTAAGGATACACCATTTAAGGCTATAGGAGAAAAACTAGATGTACCACCAAAGTCGCAAAACAAGTATTCAGTTTTTGTTCTACTAATTTTTAAACCGACATTCTCCAGGTTTTCTCGCCATTTTTCCAGCCTGCTCTGGATATCGTTAGCGTCCTCTCCGATAAGAACAATGTCGTCAGCAGACAGCATACACCAAGGTGTATCCTCCTGTATGTCTGATGTTAATGCATCCATAACAAGAAGAAATAAATAAGGGCTTAAAGCTGAACCCTGGTATAAACCTACTGCCACATTGAAATCATCGGTAACTCCAGCTTCAGACCTAACTTGTGTTTTCGCTTGACCGTACATACCACGAATAAGTTGTAGGTACTTCCCAGGCACTCTTTTCTTTTTCAAGGCGCACCACAAAACATCTCGAGGTACTCGATCATATGCCTTTTCCAGATCAACAAACACCACATGCAAATTCTTATGTACACGTCTGTACTTTTCGCACAATTGCCGAAGAGCAAAAATGGCATCGGTTGTCGCTCGTCCAGGCATAAACCCAAATTGATTCTGCGTCTCTTCAGTCTCATCTCTTATTCGTCTCGCTATCATTCTTTCCCAAACCTTCATACTATGTGACATGAGCTTTATTCCTCGATAATTGTTACAGTCCTGCACATCACCCTTATTCTTAACGATAGGTACTATTATGCTATAACACCACTCATTTGGGATCGCTTCTTCCTGTAACATCTTATTAAAAAATAAAGTCAGCCACATCCAACCATCTACTTTTAAAAACTTCCATACTTCAATAGGTATGCCATCTGGCCCTACGGATTTTCCGTTTTTCATACCATTCACAGCTTTTCTTACTTCTTTCTCACTTATTTCTTGTACAACGCCTAAATTTAATGGTACAGACTCCAGCTCTCCAGTCCTGTCATTTTCTTCATTCATTAGTCTTTCAAAATATCTCTTCCAACGACACTTTATGTCTTCATCATCCGTCAAAACGTTTCCTCTATCATCTTTTATACATTTAACATGGTAACATCTCTTGTACTCTTCTCTCTCGCTTTTGCTAAACTACACAAGTATTTTTGTGTTTGTGAGCTCTGTAGTGATTGGTACAAATCATCTTGTACTTTGGCTCTAGAAATAGCTACCGCTCTTTTTGCATTTCTCTTACATTCTGTATACACTATTCTCTTATTTTCTTTAACAACGCTATTCTGATCTTCAATACATTTCCATTCCTTAAAAGCTATCTTTTTTTCTTTCTCAGCCTTTTGTACCTCTTCATTCCACCACCAAGTGTCTTTATCTATCTTTTGCCTTCCTTTCATTTCACCAAAGACATCTCTTGCCACATTCCTCATACATGTTGCCATTTCATTCCAACACTCATTAACTGTTTTCGTCTCCATCTTTTTCATTTCTATCATTTTATTTACAACTTTTGTCCTAAATTCCTTCGCATATTCATCTTTCTCCATAAGATACCATTTAATTCTGGTTGGAAGTTTGTAAATATTTCCGGTCATTTTTAAATTTATTTCTAAATCTAATACTAATAAACGATGTTGAGTCGTTAATAGCTCTCCAGGAAAAACCTTGCAATCTTTTACTATTTTAATATTGTTTCTGCGTAAAAGAAAATAATCGATTTGGGTAGTGTGAGTGGGATTGGGTATTGTAAGTGATAAGGTGCTGGTCTCTTTTCTGAAAAAAAGTATTAACTGTTGCAAAATCGAAAGCAACTGCAGCTTGAATAAGGTTTTCACCTTTTTATTTTTATTTCCAAATCCCAGCCTCCATGCACTCTCTTATAACTACCATTGTCTCTACCTACATGCCCATTAAAATCACCTCCGATATAAATATCCTCACTCTGTGAAATATTCATCATCACCCCATCAAAGTCTTCCCAAAACTTCTCTTTTACAGCCTCATTACATCCAGCTTGCGGCGCATACACACTTATTATATTTAACGTCGTTTGTTGTATCAATAATTTCACCAATAGTAATCTATCATTTACTCTTTTTACGTGAAGTAACTAATTTGGTATGATTATTAAAGTGTAATTTGTATCTATTGTTCCAAAGAATATATGCGGCGGTCGAACAAATACTTTGTTGTTTTTCAAATCGACTGTAACAGGAGTTGCGATCCGTCAGCCGCGCTGAACGCACGCATTTGTTTGCACACGCCAGATGGTTATTTCGACAACGCAGTACTGTCGAGTGAGTCATCACTCGACACTATTGTATTTTGGAACTGTGATTACTTCCAAGAAACGCACCTGTGTGTTTACCTTGTTCTATTGCTCTTTTGAAATTCGATTAGTTCCGTGAAACCCAGCTGTGCGAAATGTAAACCTTTCTTTTTTAATTTTGTGCTACTTTTAGTCCGGACTCCGTTAAATTCAAAAGACGCGCTCACCTGCCCCCCCGGGGGGGTGGTTTTTAATGTCTTCCCCTGCCCCGCTCCCCTCCTCAGGCCCAGGTATGGCCTCACATAGTGAGATTCGGCTTTTAGAAGCTGAACTCGCTAGGTTTCGTGGCTTCATCAGAATCAACTGTCCCTCCCTAATAGAGAACTACGAGGCGTTTACGAAGAAGTATCGCACCGAGCACTCTTTCGCGATGCCCGCTCCCTCGGTCCTAGTTAGGATCGAGGAATCAAACGACTTCGAGCTGACGAATCGTCACTCCTCTAGTGAAGATACGTCTGGCTCTGACTCCGACATGGAGCAGGATCCCCCCGCTGACGACGGCTTCACCGAAGTCACGCGGTGTCGAAAACCGCGCAATAAGCGCCAAAATCCCTCCTCGTCCGAGAATGAACGCGCTAAGCTTTCGAAACTTGCAAACGTCGACAGCGCGAAAGTGCCAACGGCAACTCCCGCATCCCCTAGACCAGTCTCGCCCAAAGCTGCGACTCTCGCAATCACGGGTAAGAAGCCCCGCCCTCCACCTCCTGTCACGATCCAGGACAGAGCGTCCTGGGTCGAAATCTCTAGTCTGCTGCAAGCAGCAGACATTCCTGTCACCTCTGCTATGAGTACCCTCGTGGGTATTCAGGTAAAGGTAGCTACTCCTACTACTCACCGCAAACTTACGCGTTTCCTGCGCGATAATAAGTTTGCTTTTTTCACCCATGCGCTCGAAGAAGAGCGAATGCTGCGTATTGTCATCCGCAGAGTGCCTTCGGAAATCCCAGTCGATGACATATACGAAGACCTCAGGGAACAGAAGTTCCCTGTCAAAGAGGTGCACCGTATGCGCACTCCGCGCACTAGAGTACCCTACGATATGGTATTGGTCATACTCGACCGCACCGTGGAGGGTAAGAAAATATTACGGCGTCACCGTAGAGCCGTCGCGCAAAACGTCCGTACCCTCGCAGTGTCACAACTGCCAGGTGTACGGACACTCCGCACTTAATTGTTACCTGAAACCCAGGTGCGTTAAGTGTCTCGGCGACCACTCCACTAAGGAGTGTCCTCCCACAAAAGACTCACCCGATCCTCCGAGTTGTGTCTTGTGCCGCAGCGTGGGCCATACCGCGAATTATCGCAGGTGTCCCCGCGCCCCGCGTACAAAACAGCCCCGCTACGCTAGGCAGGTCTCGCCGTCTAAGGCGCCTGCGGTGTCATCCCGTCCCTGACCTCCGCCTCCCAACTCTAGAAAGTCCTTTCCTAACTTGCCGAGCACATCTCGTGCACCGATAGCGCCCGCACCCACCCTAGCGCGCCCCTCCGCCCCGCACGGGCCCCTTAGGCCCCGTGGGCCCTCAAGATCGCGCCCCAGCCTGCTCCTTGTCCTCAGGCGGCTAAGCCTTCACAGGCCGACCACGCCCTCTCCTTCAATTTATCTAGTATGGACTGGTCAGCCCAGCTTTTAGTCTTCCACGAGATCTCGGAGATCTCCGCGTACGATGAAGTAGCAAACGATCCAAAACAGGGCCCTATTCGTGTGATCGCGAAGTTTCCCGCCATCGCGGCTACCATTCAAAGGCACGCGCGCGCCGCCGTCTCGAAATAATAATATTTTTTCCCAATATAAGATAGAGTAAACTCGCGTGTTTATGTCTATCTTCCCCAAAAACCGATAAAGAATGTCGTTATTTCTATTTTTAGATACCGGCGCCGGCGCCGTTCGTTTAATCTGTAGATTCGATCTTTTCAATTCACGTGGCCGGCCACGTCGCGGACCACTCCGTCGTGTGTCACGAGGCAAGGCCCTCACATTTTACTCCCGCACATACGTCGCGTCATCTCGGCAGCATCTTTACTTATCGCGATACAGTACACACCACACCGATTATACACACACAGATATTCAGACATTTACACAAACTGGTGGAAGGGTTTACTTTTCCATTATTCGACTTGAATCGAGTAGTTTAGTTTGTTTCTTTCCGATTTAATTGTATGATTCAAAAATGAATACATGTATAGCTCAGCATAGTTTAGCTAGGTCAGATCGGGTTATTTCCGGTAACAGCCCAAGCCGAGGTGTGCCGTGCACCCTTGAGCATGTTACTTAAACAAAATCGGCTGAGTGCCTTAAGCGATCGCCTTAGTAGTCCGGTGAAGGCCTAGTAAGGCCAATAGTGTAGTCAGTTCGAAGAAAAAAAAAAAGGAATGCTCCGCGAGGTACATCGCTAGAATTAGACCATGTTCTTTGCATTTGCTGATGCACACATATAGGTACTTAGTGGAACATAAGTATCTCTAATTTTATCACAATTTTATGAAGCTTACTTTTATCGCTGTATCTGAAAATGTTTCCGCTGATATAAACAGCCATATTTATAAATACGAGGTTTATGTAACGGATCTCTAACAAATACTAAGTCTGTACACTGTTTTTGTTTGGATTTATTTACTTATACTAATAGAGATAGCGATGAGTATAAAAATTGGCCACGAACACTATACTCATGGTGAAAAATTAATCATAGCCTTTCGTTTCAATATCGAGCATTAAGAGAATAGCCATTTCTATTAACTGTTATATTTTATATATTAACTTGATATCACTATGCCGCCGTCGACCTGACAATTTTGAAAAGTTCTCGCCCTTAATACGACTCTGTTAGGTCTCAATCACGGATATTTATATTTTACTCTTTAGTAATTTAATAATTAATTCCGCTGAAAAACCAAAATTAATGGTAACATTTATAAAATAATTAGTTTATATAATGTTAAGAGTTATAAGTAATTATACAGATATCAGCTGACTGGCTCAGTTATCACATGTTTAATAACGTGGCGCCATCTATGACATATTTATAACAGCCGGTCCTACAACTTTACTGTCAACAGAATAATTTAAAGCGCCATCTGTTCGGTACTGATGAAACTTACAATTAATAATAATAATCAACATTGACAGTCGAAATATCAATTATGCTATCTCTTCAAGTTTGACTTAAATATATAAGTACCAATGTATTATGTAGATCGGTTGAGTAGTTTCGGATTTTATAGTGAACAGACATCATGGCACTGGAGTTTTATATATTTAGATAAAAGTATGTTTCTCGCGCAACTCTTAGAACATAATGAAAACTTTCATGTACAGTTTGTATTATAATTGCTCGAGCACCAAATGCGTAAACGTAAAGTTAGCAATTTATAAGTTTTCTTAAGAAATAAATTATAAAATGCAAAAAAACTTTTTGAAGTGAAACTTTTTATAAGAGGCCTTTGAGACTCTTATCGACAACCTTCTTGTGTGACGTAAAGTGACGGTTATCCTCCGATCACTGAAGTTAGGCAACGTCGGGTGCGGTCTGTATTTGCCGGAGACACCGCTTGACTTTGGCTCTTTCTTATTTTATTCAAATATTTTCCAGTAATACCAAAGTTTCAGTTGTGTCATGTGTTTTTTTTATCGTCATCAATATTTATAGAGACTAATCTACATATAACTACTAATATCTACTAATATACATATAACGAAAAAAAAATCAATGAATTGTATAATGTTAGTCGATTAATTGTCCCAGAGGTGTTGCTGTCTCACCTAATTTATTATAGTTGCTACTTAATCTTGTTAGAGATATTAATTATACTAGTAAAATAACATATCAAGGTCTTTTTGTAATAACATTTGACTGTTTAAGATACGATATACATATATAATATATATTCATTAAGCTACCGGTGACTGGCAACGACTCATTCATTAATTATTTCGTATTGAAGTTGGAGAATTCAATTAACGTACAAATTAATTATTTACCTTTAGGTATTTAATAATTTTATTGACATATTATTATAAAGCTAATGAAAATATATTTTCAAATTGTAATTTCTAATAAGATCTCAGTCAGGTTTCACTATTTGATGATATGGGCAATAAATACAATTAGTACTAAATGCATTAAGTTATAACAAACGATCCCTGTAAACACTGCCGTAACTGCATAAGTTTGGATTTTCAAACAATGCTATACAAACTTGGACATTTGATAATGCGGTCGCGTAACAACAAATATCTTGGATGGAAAATTGCAAAAACAATTTCGCGACGGTAAATATAAGTTGGTTTGAAGCGCTGGGTGCATTTACGAAGCTAGCTGCCGGCACTCGGCGACAGTATTTGCATTGTTAATAGAGTAGACTGATTCAATATTATCAATGTAGCGGAGTGTAAAGCGCTTGTTTGTAGTATTGCATTAAGTAGCCGACTACAGCTTTGCAGAGATTCATTCTGCTTTATAATCTATACTAATATTATAAAGAGGTAAAGTTTGTGACGTTGTGACGTTGTAGGGGGTAATCTCAGGAAGTACCAATTCGATTTGAAAAATTATTTCAGTGTTATATAGCTCATTTATCGAGAAAGGTTATAGGCTATATATTATCACGCTAAAACTAGTCGAAGCGAGGCACCAATGAAAAATGTTTCAAAATCGGTTTTTTTTTTCGTCTTGAGAGCTTCCGCTGCGTGTTAGCGTTAGCCCAAAGTAACTATTACTACGCGAACGAAGTCGCTGGCAGGGGCTAGTACTACATAAGCAACTACTTTTTCGTATACACTCTTTCCCAAATTGACTAAATCCCATAAAATAAACATGGAAATTATTTTCAAGCATTTGATTTCTTAAGAAACGTTCTTTTTAATATGTCGTTTAATCTAGTTTTCATTGCAAATGGTTTATTTATACAGACTTTGTATAACTTCAATAAATACACATTATTTTTGAAACCAAATGACAACATATGAGGCCCGGTGCACCAAACTAATGTTCTTTTTATTTAACAATTGGTTTACCTAAAAAAATATTAAGTGTCTCAACACTATTGTCGTAAGCAAAATAAGTGATTGAACATTACTACACTTATGAAATCTCGGGCAATTGTTTTTTTAAATTCACTTATGGTTAAGTAATATTGTTGCCCATGTGAAGATTCACACCCAATTGTAAATTTGTGTATATATTAAAATGTTTTTCACGAGTAATAAATCATGCATAAATAAAAACATATTGTTTCATTGACGCTACATTTAACAAAAATGATAATACTGTTATAAATATAAAACATAAACAAGCAGCGCGCGAACCGAACAGAATACTCACCTGTGACATTAATATTATTATAAACAAAGGTTTATGTTATGAAAAACGTCGCGCGCTAATTTCGCGTCCAGTGATAAATTATCACGAACGATTTATCACGGTGTTATGGCGCTCGCTGCGTTTCACTACAACGACGAATAACATCGGGGAGACAATGAGACTTCTTTCTGAAACATTAAATATTTATTTGCGAGGATTTTGAATGGTTTTTTATGGATAATGTTTGCGGTCCAATCTCGTTTATGACGTAAAGCAGGAGCGAACTCTGTGTGTCTGGGTTCAATGTATATCTCACTCACCGAAGTTTTATTTATATAACTATGCTATATAAAATTTCAGATGATTGGTTATTTGAGATAGTGGAACGCATTAATATTATGGGTCACGTCTCGGTACATTATATCAACGGGTTGTTCGGATATTTACGAATAGTAATTTACACATAGACATTAAAACGCTCATGCTTTCTTTCGTTAAGAGACTTTTATTGGAGAGTGGAAAATTACAATATTATGTTTTGCAATGAGTATGGCCGGTAGTAGCACTTGTTTCAGCGATGACGTCGCCCGAACGTAAAGATATATTAAGCGAAAGATAATCTATATACATGCAGGGGTTTTCAATAATGCAACTATTTTTCGACTCAAAAAGGGTGTCTATACGTTAGTTCTGCGATCCGTGAGAAATTGCGTAACTAATTATTCGTTTAGAAATGCATTCCTACATGTATATAATAAACATGAAGTGTATGTATGTAATATCAAAATAAAAAAAATTAAGATATGGTATGAAAGTATACGCACTACTGATAACGAAAATGCAACTTTTTAAAATTTTTGTCGATGTGTATGTCTGTCTGCTTGTTCCGTGTAATATATACACATATCTTTAATACAATTTAAATGAAACATATGCGGAGCTACGGGTACAGCTAGTATCTTAATAAAAATCATAGTTATTTACCATTTAACATACATTTACAAGTAAACACATTACAAGTGGTAAAGTATTCAGATAAATATTGTTAAACATATAATTATCATTTTTAGGCTTTTAAGTCAGACTAATACGAGCGGAACACTAATGAAGAATGATTCGATATCAGGGGTTTTTCCTCTTGAAAGCTTTCGCTACGTGTTAGCGTTGGCCCAAAGCAACTATTCCACGCGAACGAAGTCGCGGGCAGAGGCTAGTCTTAGATAATGTTGTTTTCAACTATGATTTTTAATACTGATTCATATAAAGGTCAATGTCGTTAAAACCACTTAAATTATAAATGGAAATTGATTGTATTTTTATATTACTTCTTTCTTATTTCATTTGTTTTATAATAAGTAAGTATTTCTCATTGTCGTTACATTTATTATTGAAATCGTAGATTCTATACTCATGCAACAATAAAATTACCAAATATTTTAGAATAAGAGTTCCATTATGTTATCAACACATCACATATTAAATGGACACTATCACTTTGTTGGTCTTAGCAATAAACCCCGTGCTCGACCAAAAACAAAGGTCATTGAAATCCATAACGCACCAGATTCATCTTAAGATAAAACGATATTGATTCAGTAAAATCAAATGTGGATACCGTATGAACAGACCAAATTTTAACCAAAACGAATCAACGCTTGCGTTAACTTTATGAAAAGCTGAAAAATGAGAGGCTTATAAATCTCATTGTCAGTTGTGACTGAGAACACTATCTGGACAAACGGTTAGACTATTTCATAAAATACAAAACGAATCAAAATAGACTTAGACCCTATAAATCAGCAAAAAAAAAATATTTTTCTTGGATAATTATTTACAAGATTTATTTTTATTTGACGAGGCAGTAAAAAGGTCTTTAAACAGTTCATCGATTCTCGTCTCCAGGATTTCTATAGCAGAACCATTAATGACCTTCCATTGAAATTACAAAATTGCAACGATAGTAACACCCAGTATTTAATTGGTATAAACTTTGCCTATAAAAAAATTTTGATTTTGTCTACATATAAAACGACAATTTCATAGGCAAGGACCTAATAATATAAACCGTTCATTCCATTTAATGCACACCAATCACGTATTATTCTATCAAGTGAAGCCTTAAAGATGAAAATCGAAACTTTGATTGAAGTAGGTCATTGAACTGAAACCTTTCAGTTTCGGTACTTATTGAATGTAAAGAGAGAGAGAGAGGGATGAAAGCACCATATTAAACCAACACGTGACTTTATAAATGAACAACTACTTGTTTACATCGTTCTATACGAAGGATTTAGAGCATTAATTTAATTGCTTTTAAGACACTTTTGACTATTTCGGAATAATAGCCTCGTTTCTATTATCTTTCGGTACATAATTAAATTTTTTCATTTTTAAACCAGGCTAAAAATTAAAGATGCTTCATTTATATTACTATCTTCTGCCTGCGGCTTCATTCACTTTAATGTAGATTTGTCTATCCCCAAGGAATACAACATTTTTGCTGAAAGATAGCCTTTGTTCTATTCTAAACTTCTATCAACGTGTGAAGGGGCTAGTGGGACCGTGTAAATAGGCCCCATCAGAATGTATGGTAAAAATGAATAGAGAGCGTACGAGCAGTTGGTGGCCTTGCCTATAAATAAATAAAATAACGAGACCCCCAAATAAAAGCGAGGACTGACTTGCAACTCAGCACCTTATACGGAGCAGTGGCTACCCGGGTAAAATATACGGTGTATGCGGGTTGGTCTCCAGCTATGAGCGGGTGAACAGGTGCCGATGATATGATATATACATATTATATAACTTTGAAGATATTCATAACAAAAACTTAAAAACGTTAAGCGTAATGCTTTCGTGAACGGCGGTATGAAGCGAACTGTTTTTACAAAATAAATCGGTGCGGTGCGTCAAATTTAAAATTGTTCCTTTTTTCTTATTGTTCAAATTCTTCTTCTTTTTTAGTGATATTGACAACCGGTCAGTTCCGTAGTCCGTAGTAGGTCCGTAAAAGCGTCGGCATGCTCCGTACTCGATCAATGATCTGAAGCGCAGAAATGTGAAATATAAAAATCTTACTTTACTGCAAAACGTAACTTATAAATATCGAATATTACTAATTCAAAAACCAATGAACAAAGACACATTGTATTTCAAATACAATATTATACACGTAAATACTTGAATTAACAATGAAACTATTATAATGAAAACAATAAAACAGATTAATTAATAATTACACATTTGTACAAGGAATAATGTTTTAGAGCTGAACAAATTAATTTAAATGTTCCATAAAGTGTATAGTTCAACATTCGATATTGTGTTAAATATAAGCGTATAATTGCGAGAGCGCACTTTAATTAAAATTCGCTGGACAGCTGTAAAACACTTGTCGGAGTGAGTGCAGTGCGCAGCGCTCAGCGTCGCCACGTGTCGGCACCTCGTATGCGACGCACTCACACTGTTACTCAGTTTCATTATTATTTCCATATTTTATAACTCATTACCTTTTACCCGTAGCTTTGCTCACATTGTGCAATTCGGGAGTAATACATTTTTTTGGATAAATGATACTTTATATGTTTTTCCACACCCACGAAAACGAAACAAGCAAACAAACACTCTAACTTTCGAATTTATAATATGAATAAGGATTGTGTTTCAAGAGTTCGTGATTTATAAAATTATGCAAATTACTATTTAATTATAAAAATAATAACCTAAATTAATTGCCAAGCCTGCTTGATTTTCTGTAAAATGTATATTTAAAATTTAATAATCATGTTATTGAAATTATCATGTGACTAGTCTATTCACACAAAGAGAATGGATATACTTTTGCATTACCTTTTTAATGTCACCTCATTATTTTCTTTTATTAGACTTAATGTAACAAACTAAGTTTTGATTTTGCGTATGAAACAAAAATAATGTAACATTTCTTCCTTTAGTTTTATTGTAATAATACATCGCCTTATATCGATATTTGCGACGTTACTACGCTTCACAAATGGATAGGTAAGCAGAGCATGTCGTTTGGCATAATGCCACTTATTATTTCTGAAGATTTCTTTTCGATCGTATATTCGAGAAAAGATTTCGTAGTCATTTTGAAAATGAAGAGATTGTATAATTCGGTGTTTGAACTGAATACTTAGTGCGTTGAAGTAGGTATCGTGGAGATAATAGATTCCTTTAATAATAGTATAAACATTATATCCAAGGTTCAAAGTTCAATGTATAATAATTTCTGATTACTCAGCGTTTCATTTGTATGGATCGACGTCACTTAAGAATTTTCTCAAGTTATAATATGAAATAACTTGATGAGTTCACTGAAAAATGTTTTATCATTCGGAGATCTGCGGCTCGTTTTCTGTATAATTTGGACGGTAATTAGCGCCGACCCGAATGAAAGTTCCTGGGGAACGAGAGTAAACGGCCTGTCCGGAGAAATAGCTCCGGTCATAAAGGGAGGCGGCAGGAAAGGGTTAGACGATAAATTAAACAAAAAATGTACATGCCAACAATCTCTATAGTAAATAACATGTTAATATACTGATTCGTACACAAATATGGATTTTTAAACAAAAAACATAACTCAGAATGTCAAGGGTTTGAGAATTCAAGTTATACCTGTAGCTATTTTTTAGATCTGACTACAGCTTGTTGTTGGTCTAACGGTTCTTCATAGCTATTCCGTGCTTTGGGGCGAGCGCGTAAAGCAAACAGTAAAATACAATCGTCTGCTCTCGTATCTAATACTCTTATAGCGTCTCTATACAAACAAGTTTTAACTATAATAGAGTAATTCGATGATAGTTGGGTTATATTTTGACCGTCGATAAAGCACCAACCACGATGTACACGGAAAGAGCATAAATATCTAGTGGCACATAAAAACTTATATGATACAAAAGCAATACAAACTGTGCAACGTTTGTTTATGATTTTTATCGCGTTGCTAGTGAGTCTTAATACTTGGCTTAAGGTGTACGTCTTCACAATAGATAATAGTAAAGTTCCCCATTGACGTACACAAAGAGGAACGATATGATATGGTTAGCGTTGTAGCTCTTTATCATCTGATGTCATGGCGGCAACACACTGAGGCTTAAGAGTGAAGGAGAGTTCAAGTACAGTTGCCCATTAAAATAATATAGGCTCATATAATTCGTAGATAAGTGAAATAATAGAGAAATTTACTATGATACCGGATAATGGCAAAACTTGCGTGAACCCGTCGCGCCCCAAACCCAACTACATAATTTACAGAGTGGATCATAAATTACAGAACTAAACACAGTGGGTACATGACAGCTCGCCTTTAAATTATGCTCGGTATGCTTCTCTATGTACACAGCTACAAATATACGCCTAAATATGTTACTGACATTCAAGTTTTCAACAAGAATCCCGTTCGCGGTGTGTAAGCAGCAAGTACCGAGCAGTAATGTTTCGAAGTATGATCACGATCCTCAGCAACGATAGATGGATATATTAGTGCATTTTTTGGAACGAAGTTCCTTAATACTGGCTTACGGGTAGAGCGAGTTATTAGTTCAGTGGATCCAGTGGGTACTACTCCGCAACCGCGCGCCGGTTGTAATGTGCTATGCGATCGACTAACGAAAAAGGGAGGCGAAGGAATAACGTTTCACTTTAAAAATCGGAGATCATCTTGAGATGTCGTTTTGCGAACTATATTCACACGGACTGTTATTATGATGGGTTTGATAACTTCGGAATTGGTAAGTCGGATCAAAATATTCCATCATTCTATTAGTAATTACAATAACTATCTCGTTTACTTTTCTATTCTTGTTAATTCCACTACTCGACTTATATTTCAGTAAAAACTTTAATTAGAAACGTCTAGTGAAACATATCGAAGTGATTGCTGAACTATAAGTTTAGTTAACGAAGTGATATGAAGCAGCACATAACTAATACTCTTCAAACAGTTCGCTAAAGCTCCCGGCTATTCCAATGGACAAGTGTGTTAACACAATATACACACGTTTTAATTACTGTTTGAGTTAGTTTCTACAGGTAACCTCTCGTATCTATCCTGAAATATTGTCATAGTACTGTCAACTATTTGCTTTATCTATTTCTATTATATTATAAATATTTTTTTGTATAAACAAACCATGTCTTCCTAAGATAGATAAGAAATTTGTTTTTGTTTATCTTTAAACTCGTTTGTATGCTACGAACCACTTTAAAATAACCTTTGCCTTTAACTGAGACTATGCAAATCTAAATACTCCACAGAACACAGTAATTGAGGCATCAACTCGAAATATAAAGTTTACTTAATTTTTATGAGTGTGCACTGAACGACAACAACTTTATAAACAAAAACTAGTAAAATATTTAGACTTTAGGTGTTGAGGCCGCGTAAATCAATGATTAGGAAGAATTGTGTCAGCGAGGGTAGGAGCACTGGTTTGCTGATCACTCCCGGCGCTCGTGACGCCACAACTAGTTCGATCGCACACGTCGTATGCGAAGCGCGTGCGCCTTGAAATAATCGTGGTCTCCGCGTGTCGCACTAACCTGTTTCCCCATCGCAACTCGTCGGCGCCGACCACCGGCATCGAACTTCGCACCAACAGGTGAGTCATCACCACATTTGTTACTGGCTCTTGCTGACATCGACTTTGATTCGCATCACAAGTGGCTCCCGATCGCAGGAATCCCCACCAAGAGGCTTATTATTTCATTAAAAACTAATTTCTATTAAATTCGATCGTATCTGAAAACCAAGTAGCCGGTTTTTCATAGTTTCTATATCATTGTATATTTAATGATTATTAAAAACGAATCATGATACGTTATAAAGAAAGAAAGAATTTGTCTATCATTAACAACTTATTGTAACAAAGTGAAAAATATTCATAAATGTGTATCTTGAATGAGTTTGTTTATTGGAAGTGATTGATTGTCTGTCAATTTTTGTTTTGTTCACTTAGTCGAAACTTTTACCAGTCCGCAAGCCAACTCAGAAATAAAACATTGTTGTATTCTGAAACTGATAATAATTAATCAGTTTAGTCTGTAAGCACTCAGTCAGTTTGTAGACCGGCGCAGGTGCGGCTAAATTTAAATCTAAAATAGACCTAAATTTACAGTATAATCAGTTTGAATAAGATCAAAGGTAGTTAGTGTTTTTGACAACTCCTGTTTTATTGAAGAATAATATTTCCCAAATACAAATTTAAGTTGTTACATAACATATTTAAGCATATACAATAATTACTATTAAAGGTGGTGTAAATGAAAGGTGGAAATTACTGGAAGACCTTTACAAACTGTTTTATAATACGCTATTTTTGAAAACTATTGTTTGTTTACAGTAATAGGAGTGATAAGTTTTAAATAACTGCGATTTATTCCACGTATTTATGAGTTATTGTAGTTTTATTCATTTAACGAGTCTGTTCGTGATATTTGGAAATAACTTTAAAATGGTCTAGATATGTCTTTAGTATATGAGAGTTCTGTATGTTTTTTACAGATCATAACAAAGAGATAAAACGTTTTACCGGATTTGCTAAATTGTTCTAATATCTAATAGTTTGCTATATTTACTACTCTACAAAAAATAGCCGGGAGATGTTTCTCCACGATAAGTTTCTTCATTCAACAACGAAACTCTATTAAATTAATATTTGCCCGATTTTAAACAATACATTTATTTAACTAATAATACAGGTATTTTTGATCATTGATCTGTATTTCAGAAACAGAATAGTCGTCTAGAAACATTTTAAAATCACCAACGTAATATTAAAGTGTTACGCGAGCGAAACATCATATGAAATATTCGTAAACTTGATACATCGTTATGCAGTACACACGCACACAGACACACACGAGCTGAATTTATGCTTCACTTATACTACTTTACTGCTGGGCTACTGCTGAATTGTTCTCTCGGATACGATGCTTCGTACTTTTAATATTAACAACTACATATCTCTCCGCTACTAGCTCGTCCACAAAACAGATTTCGATTTTCTTCGGACTTTAGTCAACCCTTGAAAATTGAACCGTGAAAACATAATTTAGTACTTTATAGGTATAAGCGTTTGACCACCGTTTATGGTCTATAATGGCAAACACATTGAATCTATCCATCTGATCCTCAAGTGCAGGTGCCGGAACAGGCCAACAAGTGCTTGGCGACAGATTTTTATTTTTAAATTCGGCAATGACATTTATGTACCCGTTTGCTAATAATACATTTATTTAAATGAGAATGTCATACATTATACATGTATATCGTTTTTATCTACATTAATATTATAAAGAGGTAATAAATACCCTTCTTTATCCTTCACCTAAACAGGTGAAGTAGATGTTATATTAGAATCTATACTATCAGATAAATTAGATCAAACTATCATTATTAATAGACTCTCTAACATGCTTACAAGCTATTCAGCTTAATCAGATTTTTATAATGTATCCAGTTATCATATTATGTAAATATATATTAATTCAGGCATTTTGTCGATAAGTGGTGTGTATGTGTGTGTTTTTTATTTCAGTAACCTAATCAAACCAAACCAAACCAAATCATCAAACCAAAACCAAAAATAAAAATTGAATACTGCCTATAAAGTGACTTTCCCGTGACTGATTTGACAGAATTGGTAGAATTCGTATCTATGAAAATCCAATATTAAAAGTTGAAGTTAAAGTTTTTGATTTTGGGAATTCGGGGTAATCTCTGGTGCTGCCTACTAATACGATTTTCAAAATTCTTTCACTACTACAAAGGTATATTTGATTACTTTTTATTTCGGTAAACATATATTTTTAATAAGATAGTAAATGGGGCATGGAGGTGAGGGCCAGAGGAGCAACCCAGGGGATAATAAGACATTTCTTGCCAGATATATTACAGTTTCAAATTACAATTGGATTCGGTAAAAAAAAGATGCCGCTATAATCGGGTTCTAGGTTTTTTTTTAAAGATTTTTGCATTTTTCGCAAAATTGGAACCGGTAATAACCAAATTGGCGCAGATTACGTTGCGCGGGTCAATTAGTATGGTATATATATTATTTACTAACTGTGCTCGCGACTTCGTCCGCATGGAATCTTTGTAGAAAACAATGTCTAATATAGTCGTCTGCCTGTATTAAGTCCATCTACTTATCTACTTTTCTATTGTACTTACGCTGCGTTGTCATTAAAATTACAATAACTTTTGATAAAGTGAACCGAATTTAATGAATAATAAAAAAAAAAAAAAACGACTTCGACATCAAAAACTTATAAAGCACTGAAAAGTGAAAAATAAACATATTATTAAATTAACCAAATTAAATAAAAATTATGAATATTTTCGCTACCTAGAGATATATAATGGAAGTCGGTGCCAACCAAAATTTCAAATTTGATATGGGATAAAATTTTATATGGGACCACCTTGGAGTGTAGCCGAATCAAATAAAAAGAGAATCATTAAAATCGGTTCATAATTGACGGAGATATCGATTAACATACACAAAAAAAAAAAACACAACCGAACATAGAACCTCCTCCTTTTTCGAAGTCGGTTAAAAAAGTAAACATAAAGAAGTCGCATATGTAGTGATAATATTATGTAATGTACAACTTTTAATGCTTCAAAATATTTCAATTTAGCGCTCGCTATCTATGGACTATTTTAGCTATACTTGACTGCTAAGCTCATTTATATTATGTAATAATGAAATTCATTTATTATATTAATATTATTTGTGTAATAAAAGTAATTAATTAAACATTGTTCATCGTTTAATATGTCTCAGATATTATTTATACAATACTATACTTCTTTTGTGTTAAAATGTTTTTATTACTATTCGCCCGTACTTAACTCCAGTCGTCATTCAAATTACAATAACTTTTGATATAGTGGACCGATTTTAATGAAACAAAAAAATGAACTCATTGCTTTAGCAGTGATACGTGACCATACAAACAGACAGACTGACAGTCAGACATTTCTAAAAAAGATTGAAATGTATTTTTTTTCACTTATTACTCGATACCTGCAGCAATTTTTTTCTCGGAAATCGATAAAAGTACAGACACGGATTTACATTCTTATGATATGTATAGATTATTAACAAGGAGCTTTTGTCCAGAGTGTTATATATTATAAATATGTATACTTAACAGGTATTTTTGTAGGTTTTTGCTTTTTTCATTTTCAAGTCAATAATTTAACACACTTATTCGAGTAAAAATAAAAAAAGTAAATGAGGATTTCAAGAAATTTAATCTATTTTTTCCTGAATGTAAACATAATGTTGAAAGTAATGCATATTATAATAGATTAAGTAGAAAGCTTCTACTGGAATACACCAAATTATTAGCAATGATATCGGATAGGGAAAGGCTGCGTACAAGAATAATTGAGATGAAAATAAATAATTCCTTAATGAAGTACTCTTTTCCTCTGAACAGTTTATTGCTCGAAAAGATAATTAACCCGAATTCTCTGCGAAACGAGCAATAAACAAACTTATTCATCGTAAATGAATGCGTGCTGCGGAACGGACTTGGAGTTTGGCAGCTTCGCGATGTTCCTCTAATAATTTGGTTGCATTGAATCACGACTCTCAAGAGTAGTAAAGTTAGAGAGAAGCGGGATGTTCAAGGCTTCATCAATAAACAAATCACATGATATAAAGAAGATTTTAAAATGATACGCATAAATATAATATTTCATATAGAATCATTTGAAAACAGCAGACTTTGATGAATTTACCTATCAACTATCTTTTCTTAGATTGTAAACAAATTTAATACCAACGTATACGTATATTAAAACCCAATCGCATGATAATTAATCTCACCAGCGTTCCACTTGTAGAGGAAAGTGAATTTATTCCTAGTGAAAAAATATTCATTCACTAAATACATGTGTACTTTAACAATAATTTCTTTTAATAAATATATCATGTAATATAATATTATCATAAAACACTCGCTCGTGACCGTGACTTCCTTCTCATGAAAATGGATTTATGGTTTAATTCCCATGAAACTATGTTGTGTTTTATATAGATTAATAGTATGCTGTCTTCTGTTTCTTGTTGTAAATTTGTCATTAATTCTTGCGTGTAAAAACAAACAAGCAAACAGGCACACAGACAGGCAAACAGGCATTTCTAAAAATGATCGAAATGTATTTATCACTTATTTCCCAGAAACCTGCAACAATATTTTTTTCACAAAAATCTGAAAAGTAACAAACTCGTTAGATTTATATTATTATTATAATAATATTACAATATTTATATGTCTTACTCCTACTACTAGAGGCTTGCACATACGGAGCCACGCACGTCCACTTTCATATAATAGTTCTCATATATAAGCAATAACGTATCGATCTCGCCAGTAGCACTGTGTTGGTGCACTTAAATATACTAGTGGGCGCCCAGTGGTCGATATTTGACCATAGTTCATTGATTTTTTAAAATTTGAACTTTATTAGGGTATTTTGTCAAAGTGTATATACTTCTATAATCAAAGGTTTTCATCATGGCTACTCAGGTATTTGCCATTTACCATGATCTTTAATTGTATAAACATTTACAATGAATCTATGAGTAAATGAAAATTGAAATTAATTATAAATTTGAAACAAAAATCACGGGGTAAAGCTCTCAAATTTTAAGCAAACATAACTTTACGAAAATAAAGAAATTTATCGCAACCCATGACACAATTTTCAATTAATTTTACACGACACCATGGGGTGGTATTTCTGGGTGATATTGAATTAAGTGTAGTCTGTTCATTATGAGAAATAGTGATATACCCAGTATCATCGTTTGGAAAAGTAATGGATGCACAATACAATTAAATGGTGAATGTTTTAATACCACCATTAGCTTTTGAAAATAAATTCTTTTTTGTTGCTACATGAGGTTGAATTGCAACATTGTAACCGCGGAGGTTTAAGTTATGGATTACTTTTATGAACAAAATTCTTATTTTGATTATACAAAGTATTATTTGGCTCATTTTTTTATTAATTCATCATTTGAAGTGAGTTCACCATAAAATATAATAAACATTACAATAATAGTTATATTTTATAATATCATTGTTGAATGTAGGATGAAAAATGGTAATTGGAAAGTAAGAGTCAAAAAATACATACAGTCGAGCATAGCAACCTCCTTCACAACCTCTTTTGAACTTCGTAATTATTGACGGCTGTCAAAATGTCTTTTTTATTTACATGTGTGAATATGTTGTGTAAAATTTAAGCAGTAGTGTGAGTAGTGCATATTTTAATAAATTTAATGTACTTCTAATGCATTTTATATAAAATAAACAGCTTTTTGCACTTCTCCGCCATATAAACTTTAACTATGCCAAATTTGAAGTTCACCCGTTCACGGCAAATAGTTTAAGTTTACAATATTTTTGCTTCACGTATTAATATATAGATAGTTTGCAATAAAACGGAATTAGTATGTGGCCTTTTATAATCCATAATATCTGGTCGGAGCGCGCGTTTGCTGCGTACTTCAGCGCTGGATAATGCAAATTATTGCAAATCTGACGGAATTGCTGAAGGAATTTTCATAAGCGCTTTGCTTAATTTTCTCCACGCTTTGATTACGAACACAGATTAAAAGCATACAGAACGGATTCAATAATTTATTTACCAATTTATCATACAAATATATTTACATCAATCTGATGCAATTGGTTGAGAAGTATGAACGAGAACGATTAAACATTTATCTGTTGTGGTGTTTGGGTTTTGATTAAATGTCACGTGGGTTTGTGTGTAAAACAAAATCAATGTAAAATCATCTCCATTAGAAATATAAAATAATGTAACGTAGTGCCGCGGAGCTGGTGGTACTCTTTGTCACGCAATTTGCTCTATATGATATACTAGATGACCCGTGCAACTTCGTCTGCACCAAATTGGTTATCACTGGTTTCAATTGTATTTTTAAACGTGAAAAAATTAAATAAAACTGATATCCGATTGCAGCCGCAACTACCGTTTCTAATTGTGAATCCGAACTATCCACGGATTAACTGAAACATTACCAGATTACA
>JACEII010000012.1:135505-244069 GCA_014332785.1 Antheraea mylitta | reverse complement strand
GTGAATCCGAACTATCCACGGATTAACTGAAACATTACCAGATTACATGTGATTTTTTTTAAATAAGCCTAGTACCCGTTCGTAGCATCATCTACCACTCCGTTGTTTGTAGTCCGGTGAAGCTGTTAAGACCTTGCTCGGTCAATAGCGTAGTCATTTCGAGAAAAAAAAATCATCTACCAGGATCAATTAAGATAAAAAGTAACCTACATAAAACTAAATAAACATCTCTACCACTTAATTTATCATAACTATCTTCAACTTGTATTAAAACCTTTTTATACTCTATTGTATTAAAGAAAAATATATGAAGACCGTATGGAAGCGTCAAACATCGCTCCGAAACGCAACTGTCACTTGCTTGAAACTATTGTCTAAGAGTTATAAACTGTTTTGAAAACGGATTTTAAATATATTTATAAAATATTTTTATAAATAATCTTTGTACCACTCACAACATAGTAGTGCCTTTTAGTAATTTATCCATGTTGATATGTTTCTATTGTAGATTATTCTAGGTTGTTACACTAAATATTTGGCATTAAATTTGTAACGTGTATTTGTAACACTTGATATTGGCGAAATTACCTACATAGGCAGAGGCCATACCGGAAAGAATCAATCAAGCCAGTTTTATATATTATATTCATCCGAACAACGGGTAGGCTGCCGGTAAGAGTTGCGTTTATTTGTGCATACCGTACCTTTACAGACAAAAATATTGATTTTTAAATAATTTTAGGATGTTTTTTTTCACTAACTTTGAAACGTTATTAAAATGGAATTATTATTGAAAGACATTTTTGGTATTGACAATAATGTGGTTGATGCTATATTTTGGAAATAAAAATAAAAGTAATCTTAACCCATGTTAGAATAGCAGTAATTTTATCATTACTATATTTAGATATAAATAAGTACAAATTTCATCTTTCACACTAATTCAGTTATTAACTCAATATTTAGATCGATTTATTGCTATAAAAATTATATGTGTATAGAATATAGCTATAGGTATAGTTTAGTGCAACACTGGCTGCACGATAAAGATAGCGATAATTGTGGCAGCGTATGCTATCGACGCATTTTTTTTTTTTCGAAATATATACGTTGTTGACCTGGAAAGGTTTTTACAGCTTCACCGAACTATTGAGGCGAGCGCTGAAGGCACTCAACCGACTTGGGATATTTGGGCGACCAATTCAAGGGTACATGGCACACCTTGGCTTGGGCTGTCACCTGTTTTGTGCGCGATCTATCTAAGCTAACCTAAGCTAAGCTATCTAGATATACGTATATAAGTTATTGAAACATGCATGTGTACCAAGCATGCCTGTCTCTACAACTCCTATATGTATTTTGTGTCGGAAAAAAATCTCTAAACTATATAGGATAGGTTAGGATAGGGAAAAATAAGGGTAGAACTCTTTGTCGTTTATTTCTCTGCAAATGAAAAACAGCGTGTAAGCGTGTAGGCGTGCACGTGTGTATAGGTGATGTGTGTGATGTAGCAGTGATGTAAAGTTTTGTGTCACTGTATTGCGTGAGCAGCGTACTCAAGGGCTTCCCGCCGAGGGTACGGACCTAGGCTTGAGCCGTTGCCGAGCGGGGCCTAATCTGGTGTGCGAGAGTGACCCCATACACCCATTCACCACGGCGGCGTGATGTGTGGTTTTGTGGTCGTGGGCGTGAACACGCTCTGTTTGAAGAGACAGACTGGTACTGATCTTTCGCTGACGTGATTGAATCAGGAGGGAAGGTAAAAATGTGTCGCGGTCGTCCTCTATACGACGCAGCGTTGGGTACTGGTTCATAGTTTGCGGCGGATACCACTAAAGGGCTGGGTTGATTCGCGGCTTTTTCGAAATAACTACGTGTGAGTGATTTTATATATGCCCAGACAGAAAGCAACCCCAGGTCACTGTGGAGATCCTTGTACCATGGGGCACCGATGATTTTATATAGGACTCGGTTCTGGAGAACCTGCAACTTTTGAATACGACTTTGCGCATGTGCGAAGACCGAACAACTGTACGTCATAATGGGACGGATGCAAGTTTTATATAAAGTGAGTTTATGTCTGGAGGACATTGTACTCTTATGACAAAGCAAATGATATAGAGACAACCCAAGACCATAGCGGCTTTGTTTTGCACTCTATCTGTGTGTGAATCGAATTAAGTGTTTATCTAAAGTGACGCCGAGATATTTCACCTCACCGGCCCAAGGTATTTCGGTTTCGTATAGCCTGATGGTCGACGATGCATATATTTAAGATGGCGTCAATTCCAAGTCATACGTTTACGTTTATCGTTGTTATTGTATATAATGAAATCTTAATATCAATAATGTTTAAAATAATAATAAAATGAAATTTGTTCTTTGCTATGGAAAAAAATAATTGGTTTGAAATTTGTTATTTTCATTTATAAAATATATTAGCGGGTATATATATGATTGTTTATAAAGAAATGTGTCTTGGCTATAATAAATTCATGCTTTTAATTGCGTTTAAAAATTACTGAAAAAAAATGTTCCTAAACCTATTCATAAATCAAAATCCGCATTGAAAATACAACGTTAACCGGCTATCAAGTGTCCTTTCGGGCTAACACCAACCTCTCACAGAAAACCGACGTGAGGTAACAGTGTTTGCACTGTAGTGTTTCGTTTGGTCAGTGAGAGCGCCGGAGGCCCACCTCTCTTCTCGTTTCCTCCTTTGCCTTCCCTTACCCTCCTCCGTATACAGGTTGACAACGCACTTTCAACACCCCTGGTGTTGCTAGAGTCTATAGAGGGTGATGGTCACTTAATATCACGTGACCCACCTATTTGTTTGCCTCCTATGATACAAAGTAATATATGTTTATGTATTAAAGAACCAGGTATTCTAAAATTCTTGTTCTTTTAACGTTGCCGGCTCTTGTACTAAGGTGTCGCAAAAAAGTCTAGTTACGTTAACTACAAATTTTTGTTTTTGGTTATCCTGGAGAATCCCTTGCGCTTTATGGGATAAAGAGTATCCTGGATGTAGCCTTGTAATATCAGTTATCACTGTGTTAAATTTGGTTAAAAATTGCTCAGTACCTTCAGAGTAATACGGGCTTAGATTCTAGACTTTAATCCTAAATCCTGGAGAACTCTTTGCGTTTTATGGGATAAAAAGTATATTTGAAGTAATCTCGTTATATTAGGTATCACTATGTCAAGTTTCGTCAAGATTGGTTCAGTACTTTCAGAGTGATGCGTGTGCATAGGGACAGACAGACAGACAGACAGACAGACAGAAAGACAGACAGATAGACAGACAAAAATTGTAAAAAGATTATTTTTGGCTTCTATATCGATAACATAGTCTACCCTGATTAACATTTCCAAAAAATATTTAATGTACAGATTTCGACTTGTTACAGTTTTATTATAGTATAGATAGAAGATAAAATCTTTGTATGCAGAAGAAAAGAATAGAAGATATATAGGTTTTTTTATTCATCTCAAGAACTTAAAATTTAAAGAAAATACTAATTGATGAAAAGTAAAAACAAAATAACAAACTAATGAGATTTTTAAAACCAGAATTTCCCAAAAATATGTTAGACGTAAGGATTGGAAAACGAATATCAGATTAGAGCGGTATGTTTATTTGTAGATATTAATTAGTTATCTTTCGAGATGATCTCCGTAGGTGAAACCAAGCTCGTCCTGGGCCTCTTTCATCCTAAATATAAATCTTTAGAACAACCCTGATCTGTTTTCATTAAAACATTTCTGTTTGAACTTATTTCGGTGAAAAAACGTTGCCTATTCTATTCACTATTTGATTATTAACATTTGATCAGGTTTGAAACCATAAACACTTTCAACTTACTAAATGATGTTGAGGTCAAAAGGATTATAGAATATTATGGAATATTAGCAACGTATACATATTGGATTTTGATAAGTCTTTTATTGGGGAACCAATAGGACGGAGTCTAACTCTGACGGAAGATTACTACATTGGAATAACATTCACTGTTCTATGGTAACAGTTACTGTTAGTGATATATCAAGATGAAGATGAATATCAATGTTAATGTGTTCCGAAAGCGCTTCGCTTGATGTTGGTTCAAATTTTCTGTGTAGCTCAAAGTTCAAACTTTAAATACTACAAAAAAAATCAAATACTGTTATAATAAAGGCATCAAGCATATTACAGAAGAACTCATACCAAAAGTAAAGAAATAATGAATCGAGTCCCAACTTTATACGTGTGACCAGAATCAGTTCCCCCGTCAGCTGGACTCAAATATCAAACTTTAATGCGGTTTGGTTGTAACATGTCAGCCTTCAATTAGCAACGAACAATTCAGTCGCACAGTAATTATATATAATTTGACTAAAATTTCAGTCAACTTTAATTTGATCTAATTTATTGAAATGTCTGATGTTCTAACCGCTGGCAACTATCCCCTAGAAAAAGTTCAAAAGAGACTCAATAATTGGTTTTTTTAAATAATATTGTATATAACACACCCTTTACCGGAATATAATTAGTTTTATAAGATACTAGCGCTAGGAGGACGTTGACCCATCCAGATAATTAAAAAAAACTTCACAAATAATATACCTAAACGTTTCTCATGAATTAATTTATTTACTGCTGAAAACCGCATGAAAATCCTCAGTACTTTTTGAGTTAATCGCCAAAAAACAGTCAAATGTGATTGAAGATTTCGTTTTATAATATGTAGTGATGATCTATTAAGAATTAAAAACTCTACTAGGAGTCATGACAACAGCATCACATTGGAGGGAAAATACCTGCGGCACTGCTGAACCTGCATCAAAGGGTTTGTTTGAATAATGAAAATGTTTAGAAGAACTTCATTTATTTACCTTTCCTGTCGCGCGGTCAAACGGGAATTCCTGCTTGTAATACTTTCTGTTGCTTTACGCTTTACATAGACACCGTCGCGTTATGAGATAAGCATGTAAATTGATTCGATTGTAGATAAATATCACCAAATGATTGCTTTGCTTTTGATTACTGAACCAAATCTTTAAAGATTCACTCTGGTATAGTTAGAGTTTACTATCGAACTAAATTTATACCACCATGTAAAGGATATTGTATATTTAAAGCTGCATTTGTTGCTCTACAAGGTATTACACGTACAGATCATGTTAGTTCAAAGCTTCAATATGCTTTTCGAATTCCTTAACATCATAAAATACATAAATGTTAGGGAAAATACTTGTTCTACGATTAAAAAGTATTTTTATCTATATAAATATTACGCGCTACCCTTTAATACGGAGCAAGCCTGTAAGAAGCGTAGCAAAAGCAGAGCGAAGTTGCAGCCCAGTGAAACTGTAAAGGCAGTAGTCAAGAGAAAAAAGGAGTAGGGATCATTCACTCGCGGAGCGCTGGACCGTACACATATATAGTACACAGCTGTATCTGCTGTTTAAAATAAATGTTTGTATTATTAATACTTGATTGGTGTTGAGAGACTGATAAACTAAAGTACAAGGAAGCACATCGTCTATGTTTTCATAGCTACTGCCTCCAAAGTCAGCCACGCCATATAATATTATAAATATGGATTTGTTCTATCCAAGTTTTATAGCACTTTATTACCTTCGTAATGTACTAAATGCTGATTTTCGCTAAGAGCACATTTTCAGCAACGTATTTAATATGGTTAGATGAAGTGTTAGAGTCCAATCAAGGTTCAGTTGTAAGTGCGGAAGTGAGCGGATACCGACAATCGGCGTGATGTGGCGCGATAACACTACATCGTAACGGATCCCGGCAACTTAGTGCTAATAACAGTTCACGGTAACGATGTCATTCCACTGGGAGTTATGCTTCCTCAGCTTTGTAACAGCACCTCTACGCGATTACTGTACTTTTCAAAAACACATTTTAATGAACTGAGCACAGTCTCCAGGTTTCATTCATATTACCGTCTCTATATAGTATAAACAGCATAACGAGTTATGATGAATTCCTTTCGATAATGTAAAAATGTTGAGAGATGCTCAACATAACAAATTCATTTATACTTTTACATGCAATATACTTTACTTCAAGTTCAAGACTAATGGTAACCCTTACTAGAAATTTATCATCACATTTTCTTACTTTCAGTACAGATTTGACAATTTAAACCTCTAACTAAATACAAGTTCGTCAATTTCAGGGTGTATCGATCTGAGACATATTGCGTAGGATTTCGATCATGTGTATTTTAGTTGCAATATAACACGTGCAAATACTGAGTAATTCTGAACCATTCACCTGCTTTTGCTTATTTCTTGTATAGGTAAGCATATGGCGTACAACTGCGGACAAATTAGTTATCTCACAAGCTCAATCAAACGACAAACTATTTAAATGCAAACTTTTTTCAAGTAATCATTATAATTATACATCTGTTGGAGATTCACTGCAGGGCCATAAGTCTCTTCTCGAAGGAATGTGTGGGCACCATCCTCATGCCAACCCGTGGGCTACGTCGTGATATATTGACGATTACAGACTCTGGGAAATTCAAAGTTCTATTTTTTCCTACGAACAGTAAGTAGTACCACAACAACATTTTGCAGGATTAGGTTTCCTCGTGATGCTTTCCTCCATAGTCAGCCGATAGAGTTACTAATTTAAGTTAGTAAATGAAGGGGACTTTCCAAAAATTTTACTGAGCTGGGTTCGAACCTCTGGACATTGGAATGATATTCCAGTGGTCAAATTACTAGACACCACGACTTTTTTTTTGTAAATAGATAACAAAAATAAAATTATAAGTATAAACAATGCATAATAAGAATCCACAGGTCAAGGCTGGGCGAAATATAATTTATATACGTGATCAAACACGAGTTCTTGTTAATGCAAACAAAAAAATAAACAATTTAATTCTTTGTTCGTTAATTAAGGTTAACATTTAGCTCGACATCAATGATAAATGGTGTTACATAAATAAAATAAATATAATATTTAATAACCTAAATACGTTAGAAGATTTATTGTTGTATGTTTCCGCTTAATTTTATACGTCGTGCATTTTACAAAAAGTTGTTCTGTTAACCACTTTTTTTTTAACTTTCTTTTTGGCAATCAATCTTTCAGATTATTACTGCCATTGTCGAGTAATCAATAATATTACAAGCGTGGTACGATTATAACAATATCAAGCGTCGTGTCAATCAATATTCTAACAAGATGGTGGATCTCTTGTTAGAACCCTCCAGGGAGTTTTTGTGGCACCTCAGAATTTCATGCTCCGTGGTATTATTTTCCATTCACTTCACTTATGCACAATAAACTAACCATATTACATAAAACACCACCAACTTTACACAATATAGAGTCAAAAAACACAAGAATATGAATAAAATATAAAATCCACTACATGACAGACTGAAATCCCGCCAAAAACTCCGTTAACCACTTTAATGTGATATGATATTATTTATTGCGTCAATTTCATTTCTAGTTTGAAAGTGAGCCTTTTTCTCATCGTCCTATTTCTTTTCTTTCATCTATGAATAGCAAACTTTCAAGAAGCGAGCGTACACCTTTTTTAAAGGTCGGCAACGCACTTATGACTCCCTCCGTTTTTGCATGTGTCTATGGACGGCGGTGATCGCTTACCATCGGGTGACCCGTCTGTTTGTTTGCCCCCTATAATTAAAAAAAAGAATGTCGCATTACAGCTGCTCGTGGAGAAGGGGTAGGGCGAGAGCATCCAAGGCCGTTATGGCGACGTCCACGGCTTAATTCAAAATGATTCAGTAATTTGCATAAATAATATGCTCAATGTTCATCCAGCGTCTATTATCTGATGATTGTGTCTATTATGTATTACGTATTGTAAAACGCAGATTTAAATTAAAATATATACTTCAATATCTGACTACTATTGATTTCCCATTTTTCAAGTATAAAGATTAACAACGTGATTTGAATACATACCCTAAATCGAATAATTTTTCGAACAGTTTCACTAAAATGCCTACAGTCCGAAAATAAATGTCACTTGCATTAAGGTTTCATAGTAACACAACATGTTATTATGATCTATATCATCTTTAATATTAGACTGATGTTTAATGAACATAATGAACTAAAACAATGTATTTGTTTGTTGTCTAATAAAACATAACAATTATGTTAATTTTACGGTTATAATAACAAAGCGATAGTAATGAGACTCCACTTTTACATAAATCATTTTCGCTTTTTTCAGAATTCATGTCATATTCAATTATTTCTAATATATTTTCCTATGCGTTAACTCTAGCGTTTGGTCGTGAATATATCTGCATAATGTATATAATTTGGCTGCATTTCTGTTTACTCATACGTGTCAGAAGTAACGAACAATGCCTTTATCATAATATATGTTGATGGCATTACCTTTCAGAAGTTCGCAGAGTTCAACGCAGTTCTTCATTCCTAATGTGGTTTGTTACTTCTTGAACTCCACGTGTTGAGAACACAACTCTGCTACATTCGTCTTACTTATATACACTTTCTTATGTTTATAGTAAAATACAATGATATATCATTATTTATTTCAATTTACAGTGAGATGTTAAATATGTTTCTTTGGGTTTTAACGCTTTGATTTGTTGGCGTGGTAATGGAATCTATTAAAATTTTTGTATTTTGACAAATTTATGTGTACAAACGAGATTTCATTACCCGCGGTGCGCTCAATTACACAAAAATATATATTTATACATATATTCGGCTTCGAAATGCTACACATTACTATTCTTAACTTGTGTACACCACCAGACTACAGGGATACAGCCAAGATGCGATATAACTAACTGTTAAGTAAAACCATTACGACACATCGGTCACCGGCGCTACAACGTGACAATACGAGTTATTGTGGATTATATTGAATCCCGATTTGAAGGCACTATTTGTTCAGATTTCGAGCAATAGTTATATGTCTTAGTTTAGGTTTTAATATGTTTAGTTTTATTATACTATACAGGTTTTATATACTCACCTCGAGCTGTAGACATTTAATAATTGTAGTTCTAATATAACTTAATAGTAATCTTTCAAAATTAAAGAGTCTCATTTTAAAAGTGCATATTTAGATATAGCGAGATATCGCGGACGCGCTTCATTTAATTCATTTAAAAATAATAATATAACTTATTTACTAACTATTTGTATAATAAGTTTTAAGGAATTCCTAAATTATTACTACTATTCGTAAAACACTGATTAGTTGTTAAATAATATGGTAGGAATCAACGCCAGTTCGTTAGATACAAACAAGGGTTGTCCTGCTGTTAGTTCATCCCCTCTGTACCTCGCGGTGTATTATAATTAAATGTGTATAAATAAATTAGCTTGCAAGGTCCCTCTAGGGCGGCGGGATCCGGGAAAGCCCTGGGCGGGGGCACACGACTCGTAAACTAATAAGAAAAATGTCCAATATTCCAGAACGAGGGCGACACATGTACTCTATACTAGGTATATATGAAGAGAATGGAAATTTTACGTATTAAAGAACGCAATAACGAATTCCCTTTACTTATTCATAATAACGAAAGGACAGAATACAAATAAAATGAGATTTCTTAGAAATAAAGTACCACGTATTTCAAGATTCTATTTTCAGATTGTTATAAGTTCATCTCGTTTCAAATGTAGTTTTCGTTATAGTAACGCTGTTCCGCTTAATCTCTCACTATACATAACACTTTTTGAAATGTAGAACAAATGAATATACTAAGCTCGAACGAATTTCGTTCTGTTGAAAACTGTATGGATAGATGCCGGTGAAAAAAAACGGTTATCTCAATATTTGTACAAATATTTCGAATAAATATTAGGATCAGTTACTTATTCGATTGTGTGAAGTTAGTTCACGGCAGCTATAGGAGTTAATCACTGTAGTTCTTCGTTTGGGTTGGCGCGCCGGCGAGATAGAAGAGTTTAGCGAACTCCGTTTTCCGGATATCGGGGTGTGATCGGCGTGGCGGCTTTACAGACCGCGACCGCAACTCCGCACCGCTTTCACAGAGTCGTGGCTTTTTTAATGATTATATTTTTTGAACACACGTTTTAAAACTATATATAATACACTCAGTATATTAACATAGACCCTGAACGCAAGTACATCAAATAAACTACACTACAAATAATTATTAATTTGAAGTTGAATTTATTCTGGTTTCATAAGAATACTTTAAGTTCAAATTTAACATTCAGCTTCACATTAAACTTTGCTGACACAAAAAAAAAAAACAATCAATATACTTGCGCTAGAAACAAATATAGAGCGAGAGACGACCAAAAAGAATTGATCCGTTACGGGACGCCTGGCAGGTGTGAAACATATAAACAGATTACGACAGGAACCGTTAGTACGGTGAATCCATTAAAACTTTGCTAGGTTGCTTTTTGAGTATTTCGTCAATAGTACAGAGTTTGTGTTTTGCGTCACCACACCAACAATCAGATTTACAACCTGCCTATAGGAGTTTCACCTCAGAAAGTATTTTACAGTATAAAGTGAAAAGATAGATGAGAGAGAAACAATACGGGTGACATACAGATGATTGACTACCCGCGGATTTTCAGACCATCAATGAAATCAAAACATTTATATATTAAAACACAAGTTCGAAAAATAGTTAGCCAAACGAATTAGAAGTCACACCACTTCCATTTCACAGTAAATCGAAATCAGGTCCCAAAACACGATTCACACACTTATTCAACATATTATTTCGTGTCATACAACTCAAATATGCTTCTATAGTACATAATATATATTAGTATTAAAACATTTTTATAATATATATCTCATGATAGCCATAATACAATCCAGGAATAACGGCAACTACCATGGGATCGGCAAATCATCACCTGCCTGCCCTCTCTAAAAAAGTAAGTGAGAATTCTTCCTTTTTCAAAAAAAAAAAATTTAATTCACAAACTTTAAAACATAACGCTTCCTCAATACTAGTTATTCTTGACCAATCTTCTTACATTACAATCTGATCTAATATATATAGTGTATATATAATGTTGGTGCAGGCAGCGTGGGCAAGGAACCTTCTAGACGGACAGCGCAGTATTTACATGTGACGTCGCATACTTGCTGACACCACTTCCCGGGATTGGTGTTGCAATGTTTATATATCTACATCGTGGATCTTGTGGCTAGGGGTGATCTCGTAGACTAATTAATATATTGTTTACTATTTCCCAGCCGAATACCTGATGATATTTGCAGTTTGTTTAGAAAAAAAAATTGCGTAGTTACGTAGAAACTACCGGAACACTTAAAAATATTCAAAGCTATGACTACTTACTGATCGAAATACGAAAAACGAAGTTAGAATAACCGTAACGGGTCTCTGCCACCTGACGGCGTAAGCTTATCATTATGGCGGGTGATACACTTAGTAATCCAGTCGGACACAATTTACATGCCCGATCTGGTATAATCTATTTCTGATTTTTAATTTTCTTAATTCTGCTTTCAAGAAATTCTGATTTTATCATATAAAGCCTTGTAATAGTAGCTTATTAAAATTTCCTTGCATTTCCAGTTTGAAGAAATGATTTTCAATTTAATAAAATTCTTTCAAATTGAAAATCGCAAGAATCGGAATATTTCACTCGACAGATTTAAAAGTATTTCAGTTGATGTCAATAAGGTGGGTTGCGCTTTGAGTTAAATCCGTGCCCTGTTTCGCAATTACACTGATATATATCAAGTGAAGCTAGTGTCGAGGTGCGAGGGTAGTTTACAGAGGGTGTGTTGTAAAGAGAAGGGTAACGGAGACTTATTGCTATTTCGTTCAACACACAATCCAGTAAAATTGTAATCCAATTCTATTGTATTTTATTTTATAGGTTGCAAAATTTAAAATCGCTATGTAATTATTCTTCGAAAATCTTTTAAATGTCACTTCTACTTCCACAATTTTTCTTATTTCTTTATACTTATACACATTGTGTTACACCTATATAATAATGATAAAATAGGTATTTTTATGGGAGTATTTTTAAGCTATCATAGTTTAGTTGATAGCGCGTTCAGACATCGCGTCGATCGATGGATGTATGTTCGAATCCTAGCAACTGAGTCGGAGCTTTCAACAAAGGAACACATCGTGACAAAACCACAGAATTATCGTAGGACTTTTTCTTAGTTCGCCTGAATAAAAACTGTATCCAGGCCTCTGTTGGTGTATTCCGGCACACGCACTTAGCATTAGCCAGTCTGGGCTTAGCGTGTTTAACATATTAGAGCACATCATCATTCATTAGACGAGATTGTGATCAAATACTATAACCTATAAATATAAAAAAAAGGTTTAATTATAAGAGTTATAATAAATATTTATTCAGCATTTGTATTTAAAATTTATTCAGTGAATACATACAAGGTTTCTCATAATCAAAGACTATTATTTTTTTCCCAAGTAAAATAAACCAATAATCTAATGTTTTTTCTATTTTATCTCTAATATATATTCCTTATCAATCATCAATTTTCCAATACATATCATTAATTTCTAATGGTATCCGTTGCACATTACTACTTGTCCGTGTGTCGCAGAGTCCCATGTTGGTAACTCAGTTTAACGTGCAGTCCTCGCACATAACAACTCAGCTAGTCTCTGCGCATGTAAATTCTAATACTCAAAGAAGTGCATTTGGAATATTCATTGGAATATTCATTCTTCTACGAAGAAGGTGACGTCTTCAATGTATTTGAAACCTTATATTTGTACATTCCGGCGTCATTTTGTATCATTATTTTGCCTTTGCAGTGTTGACTAGTTTATGTATACACTAAGATAATAAGTTATTTATCATATTATAAAATGTAACGGCTTGCACTTCATCAGACATATTATTTGACCCTGTTACAGGAAACATAACTTTATAAGGTACATAAGTTAAACGAATGAATGGTGTTTCGTGTAGATACAGAGATAAGATCACATTTAAAATATGTATATAATTAATAACTCTTTTTATAGCGATAGTAATGTGAGTTGTCCGTTCGCCAGAGCAGTGAGTGGATGGTAACGTGTGCAATACGTCTCTCGAGGATAACTCAATCAAGCGAGCAGACGCGCGGGTCGGTGTGTCCCGTAACGTTTCTATTCGTCCCTTTACCTTTGAATCATTATTATTGAACGCAGTGATTGTATGAATTATTTAGAAACTAATTATCACGATGTATTCTGAGCGTAACTTTGATATTTAATTTTTATATTTTAATATGTGATTACTGCTTACCTCTATGGAAGTGCACAACGATATCTGAAAAGTTTTTGTTTGTCAATAAAAGATTCGTTTAATCGATTCAGCCGTTTAGAAAATAGCCTAAACAAACAATATAAATTTTAATTTCATTCAGTGACATTTTTTAACGAAAGTATTACGTAAGTATGGTAAGTAGATAAAGAACTCAGTCACATGAGAATTATTACACGATATTATATTAGTTTATAGTATTAATAATGAAAATTGTTGCGTAACATTTTGTACGGTAACAATAGAATTTGTAACAAAATATGAACATCGACGCTTTTACAAAACTTACTTGAACAAACTTAATACATTTCGTGAAATTTGAGCTGAAAAGTTTTCAGATTACTTTATAGTGGATAATAAATATATATTTTCAAATAACAAGATCGCGTGTTTTATCATAAAGTATACGAAACTAGATCGTGTAATAATATTGAAAAGCTTTTAAAGATTTCAGAGAAGTTTCAAATTTTGAATCAGTTTGTTTAGTGAATTAAACTAAACAAACTTCTTCACATAATAAATATTACTGTGCATGGGTATATTCCAAGCTTATTGTCTATATTAGAAGCTCATCAGCAGTTACATGGCTAGTTTACTTTCTTTATTTTAACCAAATGCCTTAGAGAAACTGACTAGTAGCATATCATATTTATTATAATTATGGCTGACTAATTGAAACTCGTTTTTTAAATATATTTAAGCGTTTTTTTTAACGCCTCCTACTATATTTATTACAAATATGTTATGTAAATAAATTATTACACATTTCTAAACCGTAAAAATATTGTAAAACATTAGGTACAGAGAGAAAGTTTATTTTAAAAACTCAACTCGCAACTCTGTTCCGTCCTTTTATACGTCGGAAGAGCTAACTTTCTTGTGAAACATAAAGAATATCAAGCAAAATACAATGTAGTTAATAGTTTGGTTCCTTATTACACGTTTGTCGAGAGCAAAGCGATCGTAGAAATGTTTAAATGTCGGATTTCAATTGTATTATATAATAATAAAGTAATCACAACTAATCCTTTACAAAACAATTACACTGTATTTTTAATGTCAATATCTTAGTAGTATAAAAGAGAATGCACATTTTAAATTATATTGTAACAATGACAAAATCAATATTTTACTGATTTACGTGCAATATTTAATATTTTGGTATTGCTTTGCTGTTGTCTGACACGTAATTCGAGAGCGCGTACTGTTATTCTGCCGCGAGCCACTTCGAAACAAAACTCTGGTTAACTACGTGAAGTATGGTTTTTATAGAAAAGATCTTAACTACGAATTCAAAACGCAACCTATATTTTATAAATAAATGTATCTTTTAGACGTTTGACTATAGTATATAAAAATAGACGCACTTACTTGTAACATACATTGTTATTTACCGCATTCACCGTTACCAGTTTAGGACCCCTCGGCAGCGGCTCAAGCCCAGGTCCGTTCCCTCGCCGTGGAGCCCTTGAGTACGCTGCTCGCGCGATACAGGAGCACAACATCTTACATCACTGCGACAACATTACACGTATCACCGCCACACACGTGCACGCATACACGCTTACACATGAAAGTGTAAGGGTTTTCTTTCTTATCCTTATTGAACTGAAATAGTTTAGAAAATTATCCGATACGAAATATATATAGGAGTTGTTAAGGTATGTATGCTTGGTACACATATATGCTCCAACAACTCATATATGTATGAATAGTTAGCTTAGGGCTGCTCAGACAGGTCGCAAATTGCACGTATCAGGGAACAACCCAAGCCGAGATGTGTCGTGCCCCCTTGAGCTACTTGTCAAATAAAATCGGCGGAAAGCCCTAAGCGCTCGCCATAGTAGTCCGGTGAAGGTGTTAAGATCTTGCTAGGTCAATAACGTAGTCAGTTCGAGAAAAAAACACCGCTTTCACCTCTACATACGTTATTTTTGTAGTGAAAATGAAAATATATTAATATTTAATTATCTGGTGAAATCATCGTTTTACAAGAGGCGTAGATGCGATACTAAAATAATGATTATGGACTAAAAGACTTAATTTGATATAGTTATTACATACATGCCATACACGTATCAAATTAATTGATACAAATCTAGATAAATAACTGTTATTATTATGTATTTTCAAAGAGAAATGTACAAATCCACGTCTCGGAGGTATACAGAAATGAAACACATTCGTAGTATGAAGGGCAAAGAGGTCTTTCAAAGGTGTTTCCAACGACGAAATTGAATTTAATCCGCGTCTTCTGGACTCTACTGACGACGGAGGTGGGCGGGGATGTAGCGGAGGGTTGCCTCGTGTTGTGTTAGTCTCACAGTGTACACCTAAACGTAAATCAACATTGTTTTTATATAAAATCGATAAATCGCTGTTTGATATTTCTTGACAGCTGATAAAACTGATCGGTATATGAAATAATAGTATTTTTGTGTTAGATTGCTACTTAATAATTGGGAAAATATTGGTTGTATTGCGTAAGTATTGAGTTCTATTATTTTGATGGGTAGTATTTTGTATTACTACGAATACACGGGTAATACTTGTTTCTTTATCATAATATACTGCATTGATGTTCTCAAGGTTAGTTGAGGATGCCAGTTGTTACAGACAGCGAGTATCTCCAAGACATTTACTGACATTGAATAGTGAATAATTATAGGAAGAAAAAGACCATAGTTTGTATTACATATTGTTCTAGTACGTAGAAACTCACAGTGTTGCAATAAGTTTTTATATGTGTTTTATAGGTGGTAGAGCCCCGCTGAAGCTATTTTTGGTTTCAGCATGAATGGGTCGGCTCCTCCGGGGTAGTACCACCCCTCTCACAGATAACCGACGTGAAATAACAGTGCTTGCATTGTTGTGTTTCGTTCGGTCAGTGAGAGAGCCGGAGGCCCACGTCCCTTCCTTTCTCCTGCTTTCCCTTTCCTTCCCCTCCCCATTCTCCCATATACAGGCTGGCAACGCACTTGCGATGTCCTTGATGTCGCTAGTGTCTATGGACGGTGGTGATCACTTAACATCACGTGACCCACCAGTTCGTTTGCCTCCTTTGATATTATAAAAAAAAAAAAAATATGAACAATTAACGAACAAATGGACAAATCATATATTCGGGATAAGTATTGTTCTAAACTGTGGAGGATGTAATAAATATAAGTTAATGCCACGGTGAATAAGGAGTAAGCACAAAAGAACGAGACCAACGAGACACGACAGAGTCTAATAAAATCGTAAGACAGTTTGAGCGACTATATATACATATATATATATATATATATATATATATGCAATACCAGTGGTAGTAATATTTTAATATTTAAATAGTTGTGTATTATGGTGTCCGTTATTTACCAAGCTGGCTGTTTTGACTTGGGTATCATTCAAATCGTTAGTAGACAGTAGGGATGTGAGTTTAATGAACAAAATCGATTAATTAGGAATCGATTTTTCTTTTTTTAAATAATAATCGATTTGTTAAAAATCGATTTTATTGAAAATAAATAATCGATTTTTATAATATTTAAAAATAGACATGCTTTCCATATTCCTATAATAAACCTAAAGATTTAAAATAACAATTTATCAGATTAAGAATCACATAAAATTATACGTATCAAAAATAACCAGTTCAAAACAAAATAAAAGTGAATGTTCCTTTAAACTTTCAAGGTAAAGAATATAGAAACTAAATACCATAGAAATTTTCTGTACTATTAAACATTATATCGTAATAAAAATGAAATGATAAACATCCTAACAAAATGACAACATTATTAATTCTAACTGTAAAATTCAAAACAATGAAGTTCTCTTTTAAATTTTCATATTAATCATAGTGTGACTGAGAAAATTAAAATTGAAGAATTTTTTTTATTGAATAATTGCAATAATAATTTATAGTTTTGTAAACTTATCGATGTTGAGTTTACCATAAGACATTTTTAGTAAATATGTTGTACTCGCATGACAGACCTTTTTAGTTTTATTGAAAGTTTTAATTTTACAGAGAGCGGTATTTGGCTGTCATAAGAACCACAACAATCATTATAAGATATAGTAACTCATGTTACTTGTAAGGCAGTGGGATGTTTTCATTCTATGTTCTTTTTAAATTTGTAGTTTCACTACAAAATTTTTCATTCTATCGAACAGGACATGCATATTACTGTGGTATTATTCTTTTTCGTTATAAAATACTTTCGCCAGCCGCTTTTAGGTGTTTTGCGGCTAGAAAACATTTTAAATTTTTACACACATATTATCTCACTATGCTCACTCTTCAATTGTAAATAATAATGAACTTATTTTGAGTTTTTTTCATCCCTCGTATAGATGTTTATAAAAATCGATTTAAATGCGTAATTTATATAATCGATTTTCAAAAAATCGATTAATATGAAAATAAACATCGACAATAAAAAATCGATTATAATAAAATAAAAATCGATTTAATTAAAAATCGATTATTTTTTAACATCCCTAGTAGACAGCATAAAACAATTAGCATTTTTTTCCTGAAATATTGAACTCTGCCTAAACGGCGTTAATTTTGCCATCCATTTATTTCATTTCGAGATTTTCTAACAAAAGAAAATATACGAAATATTTTTTAAAGCCTATATCAAAATTTCTCTATCCCATGAATATCAATAATAGATGGAAAATTAATACAATTTGGTAAGTTATTTAATAAAAAAATATAAAACTGAATTTCTAAAAAGTGAAAAAAAGAAAAGTATTTTGGCACGGTTAGACGGCATCGGCAATTTTGTTTTCCTTACATGTGTTTTATGCTATAATAATGCCATAAATCGTAAATTTTAACGATATCCAAGTCAAAAAAGCCAACTTGGTAAATAATAGCGACGCTGAATGTATATGAACTGTGTACAGCGCAGCGGCTGCGTGCAGCGTGCGCCGACACGCACTCATCCTGCTCGAATCGCAGCACTCTGCTTTGAAATACTTCGCTACGTATTGCAAGCTTCGTCCAACATTTCTGTTTTAATCTATACAATTATTTTAAAAACATTTTTTACTTAGTCAATAGTATGCAGAGAGAATGAAAAAACCATATAATGATTTTAAAATAACAGACACAAGAAATTCAATCAAGTGTGATCTAAAAAATAATTTTTAAACACAGAAAATGTGAGACGGCCTACGTACACTTTATAAGTAGCCTTGTGGTGATTTCATAAAGAATGACGCCATTTTCTTGGTAAACTATATGATAATTTCGTATTGATCTTCTGACGATCCGTGCGAAAATGTTGCTCGTGTTATTTTTTTGCTACATGGCTTGACGAGCCTTTACAGCTTCAGCAAGCTTTAGGTCTCCCTCGTTAAAGGCACTCAAGCAAAATAGTAGCATGATGAACGTGTATATGTATTATTTGTGGATTTTGGCTAAGGCTAACTAACCAAAAAATGAAAAGGAACTTTGCAGAATCTTTTTATATTTGCTGTGTGTGCGATCTGTATGTACAGTTAGCAAATGAGGTGTGACGGTATCGCACTAGTAGCATACTCGAGGGTTTCACTCCAGAGGCTCGAAGGTAGGCTCAAAGATGCTGCAGAGACGAACCATTTCGGATATACTGGAACGACGGTAACCACACGTCCACGGCGATGTGAACATGGTTCGATGTCGCATTTATATAAAGTCTAGTGGATGTCATAGAACATGTTTCGAGTACAATAAAATACTTTGAAGATTGGTTGAATTATGCTTATGACGGTAGGTGCCGCCTTTGCTACAACGTATACAATTACAGATTTTAATTTCACAGCTGAAATATAACTAACACAGTAAGTTATAATCAGACATCTTCATTAAATTATATGTTTAAATTTTATTTATCGTAATTTATCCGGCTCTATGCAAATAAAAAGTTAGAAGTTTCACAATGCAAGTTAAAGGTAGATATGAGTACTGTAGGGATAATGAACTCCTGCAACAGATTAGTAAGTTAATAATATTAATAGATAGTTAGTGGTGCGGCGCGAGTGGGACGGTTACAGCTGAGTGTATAGTCCGCGCGCGCGCCACCTCGGGGGAACTCTTAATGGCTGTTGAATGTGTTGTTAAACATTTTGCCGTGTTGCGCTAAACTTTCTATTTATCTTAATTGTTTTATACATTTTACTTATATCAAAACTATTATATAAATTATCATCATGTTTTCCAATTAACTTATCTATGTAATTGAGTGTATATGAAAATTGTTGTATAGTTACTGTTTGGCCGATCACCATGAAAGTTTGCGTACTAAAGTGATTTTTACGGATAAAGTTATGCTATCCATTGGACTATAATTCGCAACTAGGTGACGAAAGACTTTATATTATCGTTATTAAGTTTTATATTGAAACTACCTAATACCTGCGACTTCGTCTGTGTCGTTATGTTAACATTACATTTTACGACCGAAAGAAAGGCTATATGGTACGGGAAATAGACTTCACTAAACGCGTAGTGCCTATAAAAATTATAGTTTCTTAAAACTTTAGTAATTATTTATATCTCATGTTCAATAAAAAATGAGTCAAAAAATCTTTTGGAAAATGAAAATAAGAAAATTTGTTAGCTCACGAAAGTAATCTATAAAAAAAAAGAAATCATTTTCAAAATTAATGGTAGTATTATAAACATATTTGTTTCGGGTTCATCGTTTGATTCTCTTGTGTATCCATTACTTTTCCCAACAATGAGACTATATTTAATTCAATATCACCCAAAAATACCACTCACTCATGGTGTCGTGTGAAATTAGTTAAAAGTTGTGTCATGAGTTTCGATAAATTTCTTTACTTTCGTAAAGTTATGTTTACTTACAAATTGAAAGCCTTAGCAGCTTGTGTAACAGCCTTTTTTTTGTTTTAAATTTATATTTAATTTCAGTTTTCATTTAGACATAGATTCTTTAAAATGTTTACATGATGAAAACATTTGATTATGTATGAGTCTGGTGAAGCTGTTAAGACCTTGCTGAGTCAATAGCGTAGTCAGTCCGAAAAAAAACCTTTGATTATAGAAACCCTTTGAAAATAGTACCCTAATAAAGTTCAAACTTTAAAAATCAATAAACTATGGTCGAATGTTGACCTCCGGGCGCCCACTAGTAAGATTTAATTGTTTATCCAGTAGTTATAGAATGATGCGCACAAAAAGACAAACCTTTATCATCTTATTTATACGACTATATAAAAAGATTTAACGCAAAGCGAAAAACGATTTTTATTAATTGCATATTTTGAACAACATAATGACACCTTAAAACATAACATAATATGTATGTAGAGATGAGAGAGAAGCTTCAACTGTGTTTTTACAATTATCGGTATTGCAAACAAACTTTATTAAACAAAAACATGTTTGACTTACAAACGGTACATTTCCAATATATAAAAATCTTTATTCGGCTTATTTCAATAAGCCACGTGAATATTCATCAGGTTAGGTAAGCTCATGAATATGCCGATTGGAGTTTAATCTATGTTTTATTGTGCGTTGGTCGGTGTACGGCGACTCTGCGTACTCACTGCCTACTGATTGCCCTTGTTTTATGTTCACATCTTGGTTTCATTCGAAACACCGATGCGAATATACCAAAATTACTCCCAAATAATACTTAAAATAATTTATGGAAGTAAAGCTAGATAATTATAAAGATTGCTTTACTTTAGTTAATGGCGTCTAGATTGTTTTAGTTGTTTATGAGTTGTAGCGTTATATTACGAAGGATATGAATTGAGGAAGTGTTTGGAGCCTTTCACTCAAAGAGCATACATAAAGTGTGGTTTACGAACCCAGTGGCACAAACATTCTTTAACTCAAAACGAAAGTATTTATTCGATGATAAACTGAATAGCTGTATGTAGTTATGAGTAGTAAGCTCACAACCTCAATAATGTTTCAAAGTAAAAAAAACAGTGAACGGTAAAATAGTTGTCCACAAAGCTAATTTAAGATGTTATCTGTAATAAATGTCTGAATCCTTTGTTCAATTCATTTGTATGTCTATTCTGTCTGAACGTATAAATCAAAGAGTTAAAATAACATTAGTATTTTTTTCATACGATTATGAGCTTGTTGTATGCTTTTACGTTATAAAATCTTTTTTTTTGCGTACTGAATCATACATAAACTATGAATATTAATTCAAAGACAGTATTCGACATTTTATAAACAAAAAATATCACAATATAATATGATATAACATAATTAAAATTCCTAAATTAAAAGTTAATTTAAACTGCATCTGAGTAGTGAATAAAGAAATCCCACAGCAGAGTTCCAGTGCCGTTAACTAAGGACAGACCGCATAATTACTTTTAATATTTCCCTTGCATTTTTCCAGAGCGCTGCGCGTCTCCGCGCCCGTCGGCTTCTCAGAGTGTCTTAATTTAATTTCGTCCGCCATCTTTACTAGATAACGTCGGCGCAGAGAATACAAGTTTCGTACAAAAACTAAGTCACGCGCTCCTGATAACTCTTTGCCCCCACAAACAGCTCGACAACTTATCTATTTCATTACATACCTTATACTAATTCTAATAAGACTTCTGTACAATGCTCTGTAAATTGTAATCACACTAATGACAGTGTTCGTACTAATTACTGGATGCCACAAAATACTGCCAAAAGCTACGGCACAAAATAAATCAATTCACATCTAAGCAGATATATGACTTTATTCGAATATGCTTTCATATATACTATGAAGGTATTATTAACATTGATTGGTTTTTGCTAACTGAATAATTAAATTTAAAGACGGAGATGAACGTTATCTCTTATAATGTCATAAATTTGTTACTGCATGTTTTCTTTGTCTTTATATATACAATATATTTTACAAATATATACGAGAGCTTATAACAATATATAAATACATTCATATTTACATCATTGTATTGAGAGCGTGTGCAGCTCCCGTACTATAACCGTTCTGGTTCCATCGGCACGACGCGTCGGCTTTACGGGATAAAAGAAAGAAACGATCTTCGATAGACTTGTCGAACAATATTATTAAGAGTCAGAGATTGCTGGAATTTCTCTAGTATTAGTTGCGTGTCCGACTTTTGTACTACTGGATTTACTCTTAAAATTATTTATATTTTTATTTATATAATTTATTGTATTCAGTCTATTCACAGGGCTTAAATTACATCTGATGTAAATAGCTAGTTATAACTATATAATGAACTTCTACGGTCTGCTAAATTGCATCTGATGTAAATAGCTAGTTATAACTATATAATGAACTTCTACGGTCTGCTAAATTACATCTGATGTAAATAGCTAGTTATAACTATATAATGAACTTCTACAGTCTGCTAAATTAGATCAAATTACTTCACATAATAATAACATAGTCTCTGCCAATATCAAATTGCGGCTCTCGAAATCTGGTTTATTCATGACTAAATCATGACTTATTTTCTTTTACAAAACGGGTTTATTGATTAACAAATCAATTAAGCAATGGATCTATAATAAACTACCTTTCATTTGTGGCTTCGCTTGCCTTTATGTAAATTTGAGTACTTTGCTCGGGAACATTAGTTGTTTTTCTGGATAAAAATTACCCAATGTTAATTTTATTTGTTTTTTATTTTATTTTTTAGTTAATTTATATTGGTTAAGTAATTCCGGCATGAAAGTATTACAAACAAACTCACATTCGCATTTATTGGTAAAGGTGAAAATTATTTTGGTGAATTCATGATTTCTATATACATTTTTATTTCGTTTTGTAAATTGATATTATGCAACTAATCTTATTTTATATTAAATTATTATTACGTCATGCCACTGTCGAGTATGTAATAATAATATTACAACTGTCTTGAGATTATTACAAAATTCTAACAAGGGCCGTCCTTGTTAGAACTTTTAATTAAGAATTTGCGGCATCTCAGAATTCATGCTCCGTGCTATTATTGTCTATTCACTTCACTTGTGCACAATAACCGAACCATTATACTACATAAAACACCACCTATACTCGTATTACAAAATATATAGTCAAATAACACAAGACTATACGCAATACAATACACAAGGGAATACAAACATACACACTTCATCGGTTTATAATAGTAGTTTATGTAGGTATAATTTGAAGATTAATTGTCCAACTGTATGGACGGTGCAGTGGCTAAAGCGAAGTGTTGTGGTTGGAATACCACACACGACATTTATTTGGGTTATCCACGGATGCTTTTTGTGACCGTTAATCAAATGTTTCTGAAGTTCTTCATAGTATAGGGTCTGAGGTCTAATTTTTTTTTTTCGAACTAAAACTATTGGCATGGTGGGCTTCTACAGCTTCACCGGAATAAAAATTATTCTTAATACGAACGTGTCTTTACAATGAAATTAAAAAAAATATACATATCAATGAAAATGTGTACCACGTGAATGAATAAGTCAAACGTAGTATTAAACTAAATCGGTAGAGAGAAGTATGTCTCCGGCCGAGTCACATAGTTGTTAGAAACTCGTTGGGCCGAGGCCGGTCTCGTCGGTTGCAGGCCGGTACGCTTACAAATCAATTTCATATAATCCACTGGATGAGACAGTTTCAATGTAAAAAAATGTGTGATTTTATGACTTTTCTCGAAAAAAATGTATAATTGTATATATATATTTCAACCTTCAATCATTATACTGTTTATATTATAAGAGACCACGTATCTTCGTGCTTTTTTGAGTGTCTATAATAAACATTTTTCCTAACAGGTCACATGGTGGCGCTGCAACGTATTAATTTCCATACAGTTATGTTGATTTTCATGAAATTTTGTATGGGTTATCATATATCATAAACATGGTATTCACATGCTAAAACAAGATTATTTGCTACAAAGAATAATTATAACAAATAATAAGACACGCGTGTCAAGCCGAGGACAATGCTAGTATATTGCCACTAACTATAGGAATCATAGTGCTATTAATTTACGGATATTAAAATTGCTTTTATACCATAAAAATAACTATCATTCGAAACGATTTCCACGAATAAAGTAAGTGAAGTGTAAAAGTTCGCAGAGTATTTGTGGCTTTTCGAAGCTTTACGATTTTACTGCATCCAGCATCACTAAATCCTATCGGATCCGGTTCCCGGCGACGCGAGCTACTTCGATCCAGTTAATTTAAGTTCGCGACTGGTTCGCAGTAATTGGCTCAGTGTTTACCCATTCACATGGTGGCGCCGGTGAATGAAAGGCCTTCAGGGATCTTGTTCAAACCCAGTACCATTGTGTCGCTAATATTATATGAACCTTCTAGTTTGGAATATCTACATTTAATAAGAACAAAACCAAGGCCTTTGTTACATTGTATTACATTGTACATGTGTGTGAAGTTTTTAACATCTTGTACTCGGGAATGTTTCAATTAACATTACGATTAGAAAATGAAATGGTAATTAAATTAATGATTTTACTCATTTTTATCGCCTTTGTGTAAGAAGGCATCGAAGGCACCAGTTTAGGAAAGAGCAAAAATTAGCAATTCAACGTTGGCTACTGCCAGCAATAAAGGAGAGTTCCTTTAATAATGATCGCGGGGCGGAGCCGCGCGCCGACTCATATCACTCGAACAAATTGATCGGTAAAATAAAAAGTTACCGACACTTGATTTCCTTTGAGGTCGGACTTCTTTTTCTTCCTTATTGTTGTTGAATTATTTTTTAAAGAGATTCCGCTACTTTGTTTTCATCTGCTCTTCCGTATGTCCTGCTTCCTCAACTCTTTCAGTTCATTCTACCGATCTGAAGATGATTTCCTCAATACATGAGATATAGTCTGTATTAACAATATCAGATACGTGCTTTTGCATTCCTATTATAATATAACAGGCCTTAGCCACTGATTTAATTCAAATAAAATTTTTAATTGTTGGAGAGTCCCAATTCTCGTTCTCGTAAACCCATTTAAGTATCGCCAAATACCTATAGGTATGTATCAGCAACTGAACTTCACCTCTTTGAGGATTATTATGTAAAAGACCTTATTTTCATTTATGGAGCGAATGTCTTCATATTTTACAACCTATATAATAATAAAAGTAAAAATCATAGAGATCGTCAGTGTTTCTTTGTTAATAATGGACAATTATTGCGGTTGATTTAAATATACATCGCAATATATAGACTTCAAACATAACTGTAATTATATTGCGGAATATCTCAAATACAATTTTCCAAAATTGTAGATAGTAGAATCTCTTATGCTTGCTGATAAAGTTTAATAATTACGAAACTATAATTAGTAATTACATCGTGTGACTTGTTGAACGTGCGTTAGATCATGCCTGATGATCTGGGACTAGCATGTAAGGAATTCACTATAACTTTACAACTACTATTACTAACTAACTATTATAAATGTTGCACAACTCAATAACTTTTACCTTGGTTCATTGACGAAGGCGTTACATTGCGGAAATCCATAATTAAAGTGTGTGGAAGTGGAAAGTAGCGTCTACTATAATATATAATTTTTACCTTATAAATATCAAGATCACCAAACGAGCAAGTGAGTATTGTGAGGGGGTAGAGTGGGGGGTGCGGGGCGTTACGGCGTGTACCCATAACAAATTGACCAATAAAACAAAAAGTTTACAAGACTTGATTTCCTTTGAGCTCGAACTTGCCCTAAACTCGCTATTGTTGTTCTATTGTTAAAAACAATGTACACGGTGTACTGATCCCTGGGGGGTGCCAGGGTTCGAGGGGGCGCGGGGAGCTCGGAATACGTATTATATATTAATTAAGCACATACTAGATCGATATTGGGGCAGATAGCTTCCATTTTGTACTTTATGAACTTTGTTCAACGAGGCTGTTTCTTTTTTGTAAATATCTCAACGGATTTTAGAAGTCTTTCGCCGAATGATTATTTATAGCTTTTTATTGATTAAGTATAAGGGTTTCACTGGTGTATTATTTTAATCCTAACTCGGTAAAATAACTCAGGTATAATTAAGAAGACTAACGTGGTATATTGAAGAGAGTTTTTATAAAACTATTTATTTATACTAGTAAATTAGTTAATCTGACCTGAATATAATAAGTCACAAAAAACAAAACTAATTTGTCCACAAACGCAATCAATTATTGGTCTATACATAAATACGACTTAAACATTAGCAAAGTTTAATCTTTAAAAACAACTAGAAGCATATATAAATAAGTTATAAATATGATAAAGGTTCGAAGTTTGCTTTCACAAAACACAACGAGAGTGGAAGTGAGGACGCCCGGGTACCGCCAACAACAAACTGGGTATGCCTAATTTAAAATGAAATAGAAGAAAGATTGGTTGTTTATAATTAGATTTTTTTAGTAGTCCTTATGTATTGTATACCATGTAATTCAAATGAGATTTTCTCTTTTCTTTAAAGAGACTTTATTCAATTTAAGTCCTCAAAAGGTGGTTATGTACGTTAAAGATACCCCCGGTTCGGAAAAACAACCTAGTCATCGAGAAGAACCGGTAAGAAACACCCTCTGTACTATCTCTTCATGATAAATTATTTACATAAACATACATAGTTACATTCGTTTTTGGCGGATGCAGAGATAGGGGTGCCATTTCCAGATGTCATCATCGTTCTCATATTGATCCACCATATAATAGCCTTTAGACATTAAAACTAGTTTGATATCGTGCTTGAACTCACTGTCGGTAAAACTAATTGGTCTTAGTGAGCCTGAAACATAGAATAACTAATTTGTTACTAAGTAAAGGAATATTACGAGTATTATGAGTGAATACTAGAAGTACATATACATCTTCATCAGATTTAAATATTACTTACTTACTTACTTATCTTACAGATGAGATATTGTAATATAATATATATTAAATTATAATAAATATTCCCAACGACATACTAGTAAGAATAGAAAACAAGTAGCAACAGACAGAGCTAGTTCACAAAACGAGGTTCGGGCCGCGTTCATTCCCTAACACAGATTTGTTTAAACAGAAAGGGATTCCTCCTCAAAAAGTTTTTAATAGAATTTCCTCGTGTTTAAATAACTTATTATTGAGATGACATTCTGTTGTGACGCCACTCTTGATCACAATACAATTGATCAATATTTGGGGATTTTTGAGATTTTCGACGTTAAGGTATCTTTTAGTTATATAAATGTATCTGTTAATTAATTAAAAATCCTTCTGGTAGCAAGTGCCTGAAAATTATTAAAATACCGTAAAGTAAGAAAAAGACGCATTTTCTAATGCCGCGTTACCAGGATATAGTTTGATTTTTGTGAACTGCAAGTTTTATCGAATACTAGAGCCAGTCTCACCTACAGGGTGGGTTCAAAATAACTGAGGCAAAGGGTTTAATTATATATTTTTAGGCAATGAGCTAAACAATGAATATGAGTCCGCCCTGTTTGGAGGTTTAATATTTACTACGATATACGTATTAGTACATTTATGAGTCACAACACAAATCTATGCTTCATTTAAAATGATATATCGTGTGAGCGCTTGTACTATAAATATTATTTTTATAGCCATATTCTACAATTACACAATTATATAATACCGGTTAGTGTACCAAACCGGACAAGCTATAAAAATCCTTTAGAAATTTATAACCGGGTAACCGGCGGGTAGTAAAGTACATCTGAAAGCGGGTAACGCATTACCTCCCCGATGTTGGAATTACATCTCTGTGCGTTTCATATAAATGGAAACCGCAAATCCTTATAATATCCAATAGCGTAAAAGAAACGCGAAATTAAATTCCGTAACGTGGCCATTTGTAAAGAGACTGCACAGTTCCACACCGAATTAGTGTGCGTTCCCACAACGCGACTCGCCAACATTCACCCACTGAACGAACTCTTGATTATTTCTAAATATTCTTTTATTTGAACTAATCTATTTCTAGACTTTATATGTTTTACAGCGCTCTTGACAAGAAAGCTCAATTAGACATTGCTATCTCGCTTTAATAACATACAGCGTTCATTCATAATTGTACCTACCTTTGTTGCGTTTTACTTTTCATTTATATTTCTATCACATTTCATACGTAAACAACTCACAGTTTATCAATTATTATGAGCATTATTTTAGTTCTTATTTTACTGTTTAGAAACTGTAAAGAACTCACGCAATACAACAACAATCGCGCAACACAACTTTCCAGAGAGACGACCGAGCAAGAATGTCCCCAATGACTCGACAGACTAGCAAAAATGTAAATCATTTTAATTACTGGTCAGCTTGCATGACCTTAAAGAATATTATAATTTAGTAGTCGACTGATCTGGCTATTTAATTTCTAAAACATATATGTAAAACTTAATTTGGGTCTAAATTGGGTTTTATGGAAAAAAACTAGAATTTTTATCCAAAAGATTGTAAATTCGGGAAAGGGAATGATGCCATTTTGGGATCACGATTTGCACGATGAATGCAAGTAACTAATGTTTATTTTATTTAGTTATTTTTTGCTTCCGCGATGAAAGTAACTTAATTGAATTATATATATTCTAGCTGTTACCCGCGGTTCCGCACGCGTTTTTTGAATGTATTAAATAAATTTAAAATTGTTATTACATGTGCAAATAACAATAATAGTCTTTCAAAAATATTTGTAAGTATGACACGCACATCATCTACAGTAACAGGTAACATTTACATTATATATGTGAATACTAATAGTGTATCGAATGGGATGGGATTTATCATAAACCACATAGCTGGAACTTTAAACTACTATCTATGTATCACCCTCAGTGCTCACTTACACTATATAAGAAAGTAATGAAAATATTAAGCTATACATTATCGAACAATATGTGTTCAATCTTTTATTATATAGATATAATATCGCGTATCGTCTGCTGAACTCGCTAGCTTAAAATAAAACAGCTAAATAGTTAGTTATTTGCCTGTAAAATTCCCGTTCAAATATTACTTGTATTCCGTTGAAGCTGTTAAGCTTGCTAGGTCAATAGCGTAGTCATTTCTAAGAAAACAAAACCGTTCATATAGGTCCAGCTGTTTCGGAGATTACCCGGAACAAATAAACAAACAGATATATCGACAGAATTAAAAAAAATGTTGATATTTGTAGCACCGCAGATATATATATTCATCAAAAAGTATTTATTTGAATATTATATACACACGCTTTATTCTTATAATACGTAATATATCACAAACTAAAAAATTGGGAACAAAACTTACGTAGAATAAACTTTTTGAGGAGTTTTTGACGGGATTTCAGTCTGTTATGTAGGGATTTTATATTTTATTCATAATTTTGTGTTATTTGACTCTATATTGTGTTAAATTGGCGGCGTTTTATGTAATATGGTTTGTTTATTATGCTAAGTGAAATAAATGAAAAATAATATCACGGAGCATGTATTCTGGGGTCTTGAAAATTAAGAAAATAAAAATTTACGAAATATTATATAGAAGATTTGGCGTTTATATATAGAGAATACATAAGAACTACCTATATTAACAATTTCAGAATTGGCAGTATGGATTAATTCCTTCGCCTGTATTGTGATGGACGAATATTATTACTACTAACCTTTTAGAATAGCAGCACAAAATAGACTTTAAAAATGTTTGCGATATCAACGTACTACTTAGAATCAAAAATTGGAATTAAAAATAACCTAGAATAAACTTTTGAACAGGAACACAAAATAAACCCTAATAATATTTCCGACAGAATGTTATCATGTTACCATGGCAACGCATATAATACTGACACTGACACGCAGCGGATGCTCTAAAAATAGTCCGATTGTGAGACATTCTTCATTAGTGCTCCGCTCCTATTAGTTTTAACGTGATGATATGTAGCCTATAGCCATCTTCGATAAATGAGCTATCTAACACTGAAAGAAACTTTCAAATCGGACCGGTAGTTCTTAAGATTAGCGCGTTCAATCAAACAAACAAACAAACAAACTCTTTATCTTTATAATATTAGTATATATATGTATATATATATATGGAAATTTAGGAAAAAAAGTGAAAAACCATATAGAATTTTGGTTTACTGTAAGTTGGAATATCTTGTTAGGGGGTTACATGTTAGAGGCCTATATAATAAGTATACAAATGTTTTATAAGTTATTAATTCAGATATTTTTAGATATGACTAGACAGTCTATTTGGGAAGTTGGATTTATTCCTGTTTAAATTAAGATCTCATCCGTTTCTACCGAATTATAATGTAATTTGAACAGGTTATACAGTCGGACTGCATTGTTATTGTTATCTTCTTCTTTTCTGAAGGAAGTTATAGCCGTCATTACCGTGCCAGCTGTAATGAGCTCTCTCATGAAAGACGTCGTGTATTGGCGATTTTAACTACAGAAAAATACATAGTTCCACATTTTTACAAATACAATGACATTTCTCAGGTTCAGCTTTCCCCGCGACATTTGCCTACTGTTAGTCATTAATATTACCAATTTAAATTAATAAATGTGCCTGTATCCTGAAAAATTCATTAGTAGACGAGGAAATTCGAACCTGCAGACATCGAATTGACATTGCACCGAACAAAAAATTCCACCTTCACAGCTTTTTTATTGTTTTAAGCGATATTAATGCTTAATTTTCGGAGGTAAATAGTAAGTTGTTATAATTACATTTTATTACGAGAGTGCTTATAATATATTATACTATTATAATATAATTATAATATATTATAATATATTATAATTATAATATATTATATAATATATTATACGTGATATATCTGAACAAAAGAAAGCTTACACTCGTGTCATATGTCTGCAATCAAATGTTATAAACCAGTTTTTATCCACCGGGTTTAAAAATACGTAGCAATTTGCTACAGTCGTCTACATAATGCTACGCGCGGCTTCGCTACGCATCTCTTTCCTCGTAGCAAAGATTTTCTTTCGCCAGTCCACAAAAGACTTAATTCAAAACCCTATCATCATTGCCACTCCCTAAGTGTCAATTTACCGAAAATAATTGCTCGCCGCCACCGACCGAAGGGGGCGAAAGCAGAAACGATGTAAAAAAATCCACATTCCGGCACTCAAACGCGGGACCGGAATCGTTCCGGAACTCATTCCGGGCCCGAAGGCCTTCCAATCGAAAATTGAATTTCAATGTCAACGGTGCAGATGTAAAAATCGGAGGCCCGTGCGATCGTTCGGGCGGTGCGCGCGCACGCGGGGCGAGGGCGGGGGTGCGGCGGTGAGGGCGGGGGGTGCGTGCGCGCGCTGCACGGCGCGGCGTCGCCGGCAGTGTCCCGGGTCGGCCGCGTCGTCCGGTCGCGTGCGTGTCGCGCGATGCGTCCCCCGCAGCCCCGCTCTCCTCTCGCCGACTCTCGCGAGCGCGCTCCGCAGTGAACGCTATCCTCTCTTCCTTCTAGAGGATAATTTTGCTGGAATGTCCAGTACCGACGGCGCGCTTTTTCTTCGTGTTTGAACCGTTCCACGAGTCCGAGTCCCTCGGTCTCGGTGTACTTCTATGTGAAACTTTTGTTTGAAAGCGTAACGCAGTGCGAGTGCCGGTGCGGACGAGCCGCGGACCGCAGCGAGGCCGCGCGAACTGCTGTGGAAACTTGTTCCGCAGCCGCTCTCAGCTATCTAGGTATCTATTCGCTTAACCTAAATTATTACCGACTACTACTTCTCTTCAAGATTTGCTAATCTTAAACTTTTAGGTATAAAAGTAAATTTCTGCACGAAGTCTAGTTACGACATGATGAAAGTGAGACTTTAGGGTTAATAAAATCTTTTTATGCGGTCGCAGCCCCGTCTAAATAGATGTTCGCTGCATTAATGAAGTGAGAGAGGTGGTCGCGGCGGCCGCCGGCGCTGCCTCCGCGCGTAAAACTTTACGACCGGTTTAAAGCGCACATCATCCGAGCCACTCGCCGCAGATAACGTCACTCACTGAATAATACATTCAATCTAAGAGAGAAGCCACTCCGTTTGATTACCTCTGTAATTACTCGTATAACCGTGCGATCTCACAAACTAAACGAAACAACTCAATCATTCATACTTAAGTTTGTTTTACATGGAATCGAATGAATTACGTGTATTGAAAATCATGAATAATCTGAAAAACGTTTCAGTGGTTCTTACATTATTGATTTATAAAACAACTATGATGCGTGTAATATAGAATTCTATACTGAATTAACGTGAAAACTTTTGTAAAATCCATTTGAAAACTGTTGTATTTACAAGTGCTTTTTATGAATTCTTAGAAATGAATACATAAATATACAATCAAGTTAGGTACTGGCATATTTTTTGTATTATAAAATAACAAATAGAGACAAGTGAAATATTGGTTCCTGTTGGAAAGAAACGGTAGATAAATATAGATTCGTTTTCAATAACTAAGTGATATAAAACATATAATCTTTAAAAAAAGGCATAATGTGACCGGCACTGAATTCAGCGGCTCCAGTCAACACTCGGACTAAAATGATTGAAGCGAATCGCCTTCATCTGGGCCACGACGATAACCACTTTAATCCAACGTGTGAATACATTGAATAGGCGGGATCTTATAGCAGTGCGAGGCGAGTTGAGGCCATTCAGGAGGCTGTCGAGACGACGCGACTCGAGAGCCACGGAATCGCTTTACCGAGGGTCGAATGGGATTAGCCCTTTCGAGGGGACGCGATAAACTAATATGCGGATTCGAATTGGCTCTGAATAACCCTATTTAATGCGGAGTCCGACCGGTGGGTCCGGCCTTGCCGCTACTTTGTATAATGTATAAAGGTACCTCTCAGGCGGTGCGCGGTTCGCCCCAACAACTAATAGATGTTAGCATTTGTGCTATAGCATCCTTAACGCGTCTTGTACTGAGTAAATATAACATTATATTATAAGAAATTCTAATATTATATACTTGCATTTCCAATGAATGTTTGGGAAAAATTCAATAAAAAGTATAGTTTGATTAGTGTGTTTCGACCCGGTGAGGTTTGAAAGAAATACGCTTAGTATTAAATAAATATATTTATAAAATCAATTCCGGAGTTATTATATTGTTTAAAATATTACAACAGCTGTAAGTTGACTCTACAGTCGGTACATTCTCCCCTTTTCCTCTCCCGTCGGTAATTTAAGTAGTGTTTTTCTTATATCAACAAGTTGAAGCTTTATTTACCATACTTTATTCATCATATTTCTTACGCCTACTAATATACAATATTTGTACATTTTTTAATATTACAATATCTTGAGTAGAAAATAAATAACACAGTTCTGCAAAATAAAACTTTATTTTCGCTACAAATAATAAACCTTTTTGTATATTGTTACTTTCTTTGTATATTAAAATACTCCCTAAATATCTTTTCCGTAAAGCGGTACATATTTTTGGGTAATTTTCTGAAGAAGTAATATAATGCATATATAACTCAATGTATCTTTATAAAATGATCATCATTATTTTTCAAAACGATTGGGAAACTATACAAATAATGCTCACAAAATAGAAAAATGTAATTCTCCTTCAAATTCATTTAATTTATCTCTTGGTCTTTGGTATTAATTTTAAAATAGGTTTCATCTAGTTTTTCGGTAGATCTAGAAGTAACTTGTTTTTATGTTTCTCTGTATTATATAAATTCTATGTGGCAGAAGTTACCTCGAGAATTAACACATTTCTGAACAGTCATCAGTATTTGTTTTGGTTTTTGCTATTAAAACAAAAAACCGCTTAGCACAATCAATATACATAAGTTGTATATACCTTTGAAATTGCTATAAACAACTAGTATTCTATATTAGATATACACTATTAGGCCAGGCGGGCGTTGTCCCGCCCCGATCATAAAAAAACCTTTAAAATGATGTACCCAAACCTTCCTAACAACCCACTTTATCTACTGATGAATACGGCATTTAAATCTATTCAGTAGTATTTAAGTCTATTGCGTACAGATAGACATGGCAGAGGACATTGTTTTATAATATGTAATGTTTGATGTAAATATCAATAACAATATTAACAAGTTTCAAGGTCTTAAACTTGAACGCTGTTTTAGTGCTCGCAAAGATGTATTTATTTAGTCGAACGACATCGATCAAAACGTTTAATATAATATTCGTTATTTAGAAAGAATTAATTACTAATTATACTCACAATTATTTCAAATTTAGAAAGAAAATTACTTTATTTAATTTAAATCCAACAAGACATTCACCTTAAGAATACGAAAAAACATTTCGACATTCGAGAAGAACCAGCAAAATTCTCAATCATTATTCAATCAATACAAATGCGTGTTTCATTATCGTTTACTGTTTACACGGATATTAACAGATGTTATTATAATTCACGTAATGGTCTACTCTAACCTTTTGATAATAAAACCTTAATGTGCTTTGGAACCCAATTGTAGAATCTAACACTATTACATAAAAAAACTCTTGCTGAATCTAAAATATGTGATAACTAATTTATGTTTATTTCTGTTATTCAAATTACGCTGGTCGTTTACTAAGTCTAGCTTATTTAAGTTTTTACGGACGTATATTCTAAATTATAGAGAATACATTAAGAGGGCACAGAGTTTACATATTAAATCCTTGTTCTTTGATTTACATAATTCCAATATTATTTAAGAGAGGTTTATCTCTGAATCTATTTTTGTCTGTCTGTGCTATATCGATAATATTGGCTATAAAACTATTGTGGAAGGTAATATCTGGATCTACTAAACCGATTTTGAAAATTGTTTTACTAATAGAACGTCACATTATTTGTGAGCGTCATGGGCTATATATTGTTATACTATAATGCAAATGGGAGTTGCAAAGTTGGAGAAAAAATGGTCAAATGAAAACGTTTTTTACGAATGCTGCCTTATGATAAGATATATATGATCGAGTTTCAGTGCTTGATAATGCCTAAAAAAACAACGACAGCATATATCTAACTTTTATATTGAAGTCACAAAAAGTACTTTTTATATTAAAAAAATAATTTTAATGATAGAGTGATGTTTATTGGTCATATTATCAACAACAATTATGAATTCTTATCAATATGTAATGATATAATAAATGAGCCACAGTAATACGTGGCCCCGTCAGCTAGTAAATAATAAATTGAGTTTTTTTTAATTATTTAATTATTTGTATAAGATTGTTAAGAAGGTTTAAAGAATTCTCTTCAATCGATCTAATTACTATAAATAAAGGAGGTTAACTGTATTTTTACTACGGAAACATGAAAAACTAATTTTCATGAAGAGTTTCACTAGATGTAACTGTTTTTCATAGATTTGTGCTTAATGTTTATCGAAATTACGGCTCTTTATGTATACATTATAATTACAATAAATAATCCGTTTATAGATGCATGTAAATAAAATCAAATCTATACTAATATTATAAAGAGGTAAAGTTTGTGAGTTTGTGACGTTGTGATGTTGTGGCGTTGTAGGGGATAATCTCAGGAACTACTGGTCCGATTTGAATAATTCTTTCAGTGTTATATAGCTCATTCATCGAGAATTGTTATAGGATATATATCATCACGCTAAGGCCAATAGGAGTGGAGCACGGATGAAAAATGTTTCAAAATCGGGATGATTTTTTTTTCCTATTGAGAACGCGAACGAAGTCACGGGCAGAGGCTAGTATTGTAATATTTTAAATACAGTAATTTATATGAATACAGAAGAAGTTGTTATTTTCTGAATTGATGTGACAGGAGCCATTAACTTGTCCGTCATAACGGACACTGATTACTTTTTATAAAGGCAACGTTCTTGGACTTGAAATAAAAACCAAGCGATAACGAACGGAGAATATCAAAAACACTGTCGAATGGTTAGAACAAATTTAAGAGTATTGGAGTATAGCTTTAGATCGGTAAAAGGGCTGTAATGAATAACATCAACGACTTGCTTTTAGCAATATTAATGTTAAGCTATTTAGTTATCAAATACTGCTTATGAGACTAGATGTATATATATATATATTATATATATATATATATATATATATATATATATGAGGGCTGCTTTAAAATACACTATTACAGTTTGTTTTCGTTATAGTCCTTGTGTAGATTTCTTGTAAGTTTTTGTATTGGCTTTGTTATGCAGAAAATAACAATCGTAGGTCTTACTGTAGCTCGCTCATGTATCTGTCTTCTTAAACTATAATAAAACTGTAACAAGGCCAAATCAGTACATTCAATATTTTTTGAAAATTATAATTGGGATAGACTTTGTTATCGATATAGAAATCAAAAATAATCCTTTTACAATTTTCGTCTGAAAGTACTGAACCAATCTTGACGAAACTTGACACAGTGATAGCTAATATTATAAAGTTACATCTAAAATACTTTTTGTCCCATAAAACGAAAGGGGTTCTCCAGGATAACGGACGAAAGCCAAAAATTTCTAATTAATGAAATTCTTAATAGATTTAGGTAATTTTTCTTTATGCTATATATAACAGACAGATTAGCTAAAAATTTAAGCTATATTTCATCTCCCTATGCTACTTAAAAAAAATAACAAAAATAACATCGTTGGGTTCCGAACCAGCGTCTCCGTTGGTGCGTATACTGTATTTGCGCCGTAGGTTATAATTGCGTTGCGGCGGCGTGTCGTTCCTTTACGTAAATACCAATCAATTTAATTAGATGTGTCAAATCTAATAAGTAGGCTAAATTTTATTTCTTATAGTCCGAGTCATCAAATAGCTTTGAAAAGAGAGTGGATATACTACTTCTTTTAATAATTTTAATATTTTTTCGTTTATTCACTACCGTTTTCCGCGAAATTACTATCGACGACGAGGTTTTATCTATTACTACGAAATTACTCACGATGTTTCTATAAACTCTTAGATTCTTCCTTGATATTCTATAGTGTTTAAAATTTGTGTATTTTTTAAATAGGACGTAACGTTAAGTAATGTCTATAACATAATGTGAATTAGGCATCAACTATAAGTGTAATAAATTTGATAATGTTGTGTAATGTTGAGTTAAAAATTAGTTGGGGATATCAAAATATCTAAATGTATATCAAATAAACAACATTATTTTGATATAACAAAAGCATTCAATGAGAAGTCCAGCATAAGTAATGAAGTAAAGTGTAGTATATATTTAAGAATGTATTGTTTTGCGAATAGCATGAAGCCATATATCTACATAAGTACACATATAATCTGTTTTATAAATGAGCTAGGTGTATCAGTACGAACATAGTTGATGTTCCAATAGAATTAACATAAAGAGTTAATACATAAAGGTAACATTGGAATTCTCAGCGTCGCGTCGCTATCTAAACTCCGTGAAGTAATAATATTTTTGCGAATACAAAAGTAAGTGGCATAACAGTTCCAGCTGTGTGTTTCCCCGAGTCGTTAGAGCTCCTTTCTTCACATCGGTGGAGGAGCTGTAGGAGGCCGCGAACAAAGACGATCTCGCAATCCTATAATATCTTGAGCGAAAAATATCTTTGCAATTTTCTTAGAACATTTTTATGTTGCGAAATGATTTTTGAACGTAGTACAAAATCCCCTTTCACTGTTTTCGTAAGAATTTAACTTTATCTGCAAAACTTAGTTGTTGTAGTTTTATAGTTTTGTTTTTATAGTTTTAAAAATTTGCTAATCGTCACATTGTTCTAAACCTTTTGGTATAACTTTAGGCGATTAATTGGTCATAGCGAGTCAACACACTATGCCGAAGAGCTGCGAGATTTCATACATTCGCTTACATTCACTATTCACTGTGGCAACACCATCAACCACCATTCTCCTGAACCTCTTAAAGATAATTTAATAACTTGTGTCTGAGAATGTAAAAGAGATTTGACTAACTTTAATATAGATATTTGATGATTTCGCCAAATTCGATCCAACTGATCTTGATCCGTTATTCTGACCATGGTACATCATGCAAAAGAAGCTCACTTACGAATGAATCGAATATTCCCACAAAGAAATCTTTGTCCAGAGCAGTCTGACCCAGTTCCGTGTCGGTGGCTCCGGTAGTTTCGTTACTCGAGCGTTCCCGAGAAAAGAATGCGAGTCATTGAGGAATATATACATCGCATTTTTATTTCGCTCCGAAGAACATTTTCTATACATGAAAATTATTATACACGGTCGAAGTTTGTAGGTGGGAGGAGCAATTTACTTGACTCTGAGCGTGATTTATGGTATCTTCGCTTGTAAGTAAGACATCGTGCAAAACTTAACATTACAATATAGTTCCTGAAAGGAGGAGACGCGCCGCAAGATACTGAGGTATTAATATTGCGTTTGTAATCAATATTAACTTTATTGAAATATTATATCGATATCGTCTTCTTTCACAACCGTTTTACTTACGTTTTCGTGTCTAATAAGATCTATCCATGTAACACTACACACACGGGAAGATATGATTATATCTCTACTGCATTCATTTCATTTTCATACTTCTTTCGACAAAGCACAGTTCACAAGAAAACAGGGAAATACTTTTTTATACAATACGTATATATACGTTTCTTTACTTTATTTTGAATTTTATTTTATTTATCTGGTAAATGGTTAGCTGGTTATGACAAGTAATAAAATAGTGAAATAAAATATTATTTTCAAAATTATGAATATTATAAACAAGTAAGTTTGTGAATGTGACGAATATTTGTTACTCTCTTATCTGAAAACTAATCGACTACAGACTACTAGACGACTACAAATTCATAAAGAGATAATGTGAAGTAAATTTAAAATAATCCTGTCGAGAGTTACCTCAGAGAAACCGTTACACTGACACGAAGATAATGTTTCATGTTGTCTCTTATAATCATACAAGTTCAGATGAAATTGCGGGCGCCTACTAGTAATTATAAAAGGAATTTAAAGTGTTTAAAATTTAAAGTTAATTGCCGTACGTAATGTGTTTACTTGTTTCTACATATGGAAAGAGTAACGGTTGATTTGCGATTGCGCTACAGCACATATAAACATGTCTATATATACGAACTACTTGTATACATGGCACCAATTAAAACATATTTTTATGATGTTATTCTATAAAAAATGAAGCGGCGTTTTGGAAAATAATAAGTATTTCGACCGTTTCGATCTGAGTGTGTCTACGAAATCAAGTTTTGAATTTACATCGATTAGTACAGCTGAAGTAAGGAGATAAGAACTTTTAAACTATTAAACTTGAAACATATCGAAGACATATAGGGAATGTCGGTAATGGTAGTACGGTCCTTAATTATCAATATTTCACCATATTTGGCTAGTATATGTAATCAGTGTAATGCAAAAGGAACTTTCTCCAATTTAATGAAAATAAGTAAAAAGGCTATTTAAATCAGCCTGTAGGAGTAATCTTGGAAGTTATAAAGATATACCCAGTCAAGTTTCTTTCTGATTGTTTGCGATGACCCAATAAGGTTTTCTTTACATAATTTATTTTTACTACATAACTTGTTCTCCATATTACCTGTACTATAAATAAAGAAAACACCTAGTTTGTTTAAAAATAATAACGCAAATCTTTAAAGTGCTTTTCTATGCATAGGCAAGTAATATACTAATAAATAGCAAACATACAAAGAGACGTTGCTTTTTAAAATAATTAAGGATTAGTGAAACTTTTTTTTTCGAAATGACTACACTATTGACCCAGCAAGGTCTTAACAGCTTCACCGGACTACTCGATTAGTGAAACGTCTGTTTTATACTAGTCGTTTGTATACTGAAATATTAATATTTCCTCGAGCAACTAATTACTGTTCGATTTGTCGGAAACTTGTTATAAAGTACTTAGCAACTTCGTTAAGAATTTAAGTTTTGTTTTTATTTCCACAATAGAAATAGAATAGTCCTTAGTATGACGAGTATGATAACTTGTAATGTCTTCTTTTATATTATTGAGATTTTTATTTGTACAACGTTATTATTTATATAATCTTTCATTTATGAAGGTTATGTTTATGTTGAGTCTTTGGCTAACACATTCGTGATATATGATACATGATCAGCCACGGTTTCACTTGTGATGCCCCGGTGGTAGTTTGTGAGCGCTAAATAATTTTTCAATTGTAAAAATTCATCCGCGACATCCTAGAAAAACATCTGATTACGGTGTGCCAGTCAAAATTATATTTTAACAAAACCTTAACCTATAATAAAATAGGAAGATGTTCATGGACAGATCAAGTAATCATTTAAAATGGCAATTAATTTAAAATAGTTTTATAGGTAAAAGTAGGGGAGACTAAAGGGTAAAGTAGCTACTGAGACGCTAGCAAAAGTTTGAAGTTATTGTTTTCTTTTTGTTAATACATATTCTTTGTCGTACCTGATATAAATCCAGCGACTAGAAAACTATAATCGCATGTCAGAATCAGTCTCGATGAAGTTTCCATCGTTAAAGTGTTGTTTAGGGAAGTGTAGAATGCTGCCGGTTCCAGTTGTGAATAATCTGAGGTAGAAGTAGTCGCAATCACCCAGGGCCTGTCCCGATCGGAGATGTTCCCTCCGGGAACAGATAAGCCGTCCCGCAGCGCTCTATAAGCTTCCACTATTTTATGATACGATTTACGCCAGCCGAAAGGTTAGGGATAAAGTTATGTTTGTTGTTGTTGCTCGGCTCCCGGTACTATATCAGTACCGATGTGTGCGATTCTCGACCGTTCTATATAAATATTGTATGACATTAAGCGGGATGTTCTGATTGGATTGCCTCTGATCTGTTTTCGGATAATGTTTTTAGTTAAATGTTTCTAGGTATTTTTACTGCTTGAGTTATATTAGTATTTGATTTGGCTAAAAATATTTTTACAAGTATTAAGTTGCGTTGGTCTGGACTATACTAATATAAAGAGGTAAAGTTTGTGAGTTTGTGACGTTTTGACTTTGTAGGGGGTAATCTCAGGAACTACTGGTCCGATTTGAATAACTTTTTTAGTGTTATATAGCTCATTCATCAAGGAAGGTCATAGGCTATATCATCAAGCTAAATCCAATGGGAGCGGAGCTCAAATGACAAATGTTTCAAAATCGGGATTTTTTCCTTTTGAGAGCTTCTGCTGCGTATTAGCGTGAGCTCAGAATAACTATTACTACGCGGACGGAGTCTAATATCATTTCCATGCGGGATTTGTTAAGAATGCGGACTATCTTAAATTTAATATTAAAAGCTTAAGTTTTTAGGATATTTTTTTCAATTCAGAAACGTTTGAGCGTCTGGGACGAAAGAAAATCGAAAACACCTCTCCTAAGGACCACCACAATGATCACTAAAGTGTTATAAAGATTTATGAGGCTATTCTCTTGCGAGTTATTTACAGTCACACCATGCTTTGTAAGTTATACCTGTGGCCGCCTCCTGCAGTCAAATAAAAATATATAATATATAAAATATTGAAATAATAAGGCTACATGTAAGCCGCATCTTATTAAGTAGCGTGGTCGTAAGCCGAGGCGCGGGAGGCGAGTCACGCGCATCGCGCGTCTGCATCGCTCCCACCAGTATGCTTTTAGACACCTCCGCGCATTGCCGTGTTTTATAGTTGTTGTTACATTTTCGTTTTGTTATTGTTAAAATATCAATAAATCCAGTTGTTAGTTTTGTTAAAACTTTTATTTATTTTGGTGGACATTAATAAGTGATACTACCCATATTTTGTAGTTTTTGGTAGAGATACATTTCAATCTGTAGAATATATTATATACGTAATATTTGTTTGATCACTAATAGTTATCCGTTATAATAAACGAATACAATTTATAATTATAGATTTTGTCTATAAACGTAATGACATGTTTATTGATATATTGTAAGTTTCACTTGAAAGCACTCTCTATAATAGTCAGTAGTGTATCTCAAGTGATATGTATTTTCGGATACCGATTTCATTAGATTCGTTTGATCGAGCTCGTTGAAGGATATTGATATCGTGTTTGCTCGTGCCTGCTATATTACTGTTTATTTTCTGTTCCCTGAGGTAGCCATTACGTCAATGCTCCTTTATTTTCTACTATGCTTATATGAAGTAACCGGATAAGCAGGTTTAATAAGATTTTATTTACAACTAGCTGACGCTCCCGACTCCATACGCGCTTTTTAAATTGTAATTTAAGAATTATACAAATAAGATGTAAAACTATAGATGTATTCTTCAATTAACATATAACTGTAGGCATGACACTTAATAGGTAACTACTATAAGTTAATTATACTATATCTATAAGCAAGCGGGTGTAAGTTACCGATTAGGCCTCCCACGGCAGCGGCTCAAGCCTAGGTTCGATCCCTCGGTAGGGAGCCCTTGAGTACGTTGCTTGCGCGATACGGTGACACACAAATATACATCACCGCTACAACACTACACGATCACCCCCACACACGTGCACGCCTACACGCTTACACATGAAAGTGGAAGAGTTTACTTTCCCTTATCGACCTCAAAAACTCTCAATTTCACGATAATAAATATATGGAGGAGTTGTTGAGGCGTGTATGCTTGGTACACATATACGTTTCAACAACTCATACATATAAGAATAGCTAGGTTAACTAAGATGGGTCGCGATTTTGCATGCAACAGGCAACAGCCAAGCCGAGGTGTGCCGTGCACCCTTGAGCTTGTTGCCAAAATAAAATCGGCTGAGTGCCTTAAGCGCTCGCATTAGTAGTCCGGTGAAGCTGTTAAGACCTTGCTGGGTCAATAGCGTAATCACTTCGAAAAAAAAAGGGTGTAAGCGATAAGTTAACAAAGTTCCTTCGGAATCAGTTGACAGCTCATAAAATACGAACAAAGAAACTTGATATGTATATTAACAGTGTGCCGGATAGGATTTGCTATCAGCAACATATTTTGAACTTTAACCCCCTATATAATTCCCTTAATGCACATCTAATTTATATAAGAAACTGCTAATTATAATTTCAAGCAATATGTTTAAGATATTGAGATGTTTATGACTATTTATAGGTGGTAGAACCAAACTGAAGCTATTACTGGTTTCAGCATGAATGGGTCGGCTCGCCCGGGATAGTACCACCCTCCCACAGAAAACCGACGTGAAGTAACAGTGCTTGCATTGTCGTGTTTCGTTCGGTCAGTGATAGCGCCGGAGACTTGTTTAGTTAGAAGTTATATGTTAGAACTCTTAAGAAAACACGTTTATGATCTAACATGTTATTAGATATAACTGATAATATCTTTAAAATTACTTTCAATTATACTGTATGACAACAATCTCTCGTGTTATTCAATTACATAACTAAACGCGTTATAAATAAATGTGATCTAACATGACAACAACTAAACCTAAGTTTGGCTCTCAAGTTGATCTGCTGAAACACACCTCAGTATGCTGGACGATACATTTTCATCTTGAGGGCGTTAGTCCTTTTTCGTTGACGTTTACTCGTGTTGTTTTAATATTATGACACCAGTATTTTAAGGAAGGTCCTTATAATTACCATTAAATTTCCATCGCGCTGTCAAGTATATTTTACGTAATTAATGCCTCTTGTAAAATAATTAAGGTGTGGACTCGATGTTTCAATGTCGGTTAACACCTCGCATCAATGTTTCATGGAGTCTAATAACTTGTAAACATACGTACGTTAAATATTAATCACCTCGTGTTTAAGTAAATAAGCGCTTTCTATTCTCCTTTAAATTATTAACATTGAGATTTGATGTGAATATTATGATATATTTAAATTTCTTAATTAATTATTTACTTTCTGTTCGCACGTGTAATGAGAACCGAGAAGTTGAGTCTATTCTATTCTGTCTATAAATAAAATAACGATCTTATAACTAATAGTAAACGAGGTTTGATCCAAAAGCAACGAGATATACAATTCATTGACAGTCAATGAATACACATTGAGAATATACGATCGCTGTGTCCTACCCATAGACAAAAACTACGTACCCGACAATTAGAACGGACCTGGTAAATTGCCCACCTACTATATAATAAGTTTGCTGTTAGTTATGATTTCACATTGGCCTCTGCCAATATATTTAACACGAAAATAACCTGAAAATGAAATTGAAAAAACTCAATGAGGGATTGAAAATCGTTTCCAAGGATTATCAATAAATACTTTGGAGTTTATGTTTAGGAAATTCTATCTTTTTCAGAACTTTGTTATACTTTCATTTTGTTCTACATAAACTAATTGTTGAATATAATGTTATATCACTTTAGTATTGATATGAGCGGTCGCTCCGACATAATTACAGTATTATGGTTGTGTTTTTCTGATACATTTCATTTACTTATTCCAATATTATTTGTATATTCCGTTATATCACTTGTATTTTCTTTTTAAACTTCTAGGATCAAAATTATTCTTTGATTGGTTACCTTATTTGTAATACTCTTCGTTCGTATACCCGTGTAAGAATAACTACCTATTATGAATATTTTTGCGCCGTAACACTGTGTATTAGCACTGTTATAACCAGAATTTTATGCTCGAACGGCGAAGCCTCTGGAGATACTCTATAAAATAATTATTGTTTAAATTTATCTTAATATATTCATGTTCACGAATGTTGGAGTGTAAGGGGTGTCGAATAACATTATGAGACACCCAAGCCAACCTCACTTGCACATGGTGCACCCTGCTGAATAACGAACGAGGCAATGGCGAAAGCGGGGTGGTAGGATTTTACAGCCCGTCTGGGTCGCAACAACCATGTATATGGCGCAAAAGCCCGTAATAGTGATTCGCTTCTACGGGTCGCGTTTCGGGATCAGCCTGTGCATATCCAGTTTATTACAGGCCGGCATGATAGTGGCGACGGGCGATGGACAGTGTGTCAATCGGTGGTCGCTATTATCTTTGAATTGTACTGTGCTTACTTACCATCAGGCATAGTGCAGTCACTTTGCCGTGCTACAATAAAAAAAATAAAACCCTTCTTCCCGAATTTTCCATTGCAAACCATAAAAAAGGCTTCCTCATTATTGAAACAATTACACATAAAGATATAGATTTGACAGCGGCCGTCACGTCGCGTCGTTCCGATACAATCACTGTGAAACTATTAATATCTGTCAAGTGCTCACAATTAAACTCCGATTTGTTTACGTGTATGATCGATTGAGCCCTATCTCAACATCGACGTAATGGCCGCTCTACACAAACTATTCATACATTCACGCACTTGTTTCATTACAAGACATGTAACGAAAAGGTTTCACACATTGATATTCATGAAAAACAATATTTACTGTAATATATTTTATGAGCAAAGATAAATCTGATGATTATTTAAAGCGAATAAATAATAACCGAAAATAAACTATTAGAGAACAGATTTACGAAAAAGTAACAGCATTGGGCTACGAGAGTCATCAATGTTGTTCTTTGGTATAAATTGGTATTTCGATGTAATTAATAGTAATGTCCAGTATTGCAATCTTTGACTAAAATGCAACGAGTATACACTGCGTAAAACATGGATAGTCACAGCGTAGAAAAACAAACAGTTATTTTCAACTAAGTTATTACATTTCTCTTTTTTTGTTAAGGTCCATTATTATTTAATTATCAGAAAACAATCGATATCTTGGACATAATATGATTAGATATAACGTACATGAAATTTGTTATAATTAATTGTGCCATTAATTACAGTTGATTTATATACATGTATATAGATACAATACAGAAGGCATTATACAATACATTCAAATGATTGTACAGTCAAATCTTAAAAAATCAAGTATTTGTAAATGAAACGGCACATTTTGTAGTTACATTCAGTAGGAATTATATATCCATTAATCACTCCGTGATGGTTTCTGAGCCTGTCATTATTTTTCAATTATACCTTCCCCCTTTATATTTTTATATGGTTTATTTATCTCCATAACTGAATACCCACAAAAACATTTACTGGAACTTGATTGTTCAAGACGTCACAAAGCTTGGCAAATCCATCTGAATGACTTGTTATGAAGCCGCGGTAATAACAACACAAAAAATTGTTTATTATTAAAATGGTTCATTTGCCACGAATTAATTAACTCACAGTGTATGAACAAAGATTTAACTTGTTATCAGTAATTCACGAAACAAAATTTCCACGCAAACGAACAATGAAAGTCATTACACAAAGGGAATATTCATCAATATTCATTTTATGTTTTCACGCCTGTCGTTATAATTTACATGAAGCCTTAAACCACGTAATTAAACATGAGTACACGAGGTGTTGTGTTTGTGCTTACTTTCTAAACATAATTATCGTAGCAAATGAGTTATTGGTACTTACATTGTTCAGTTTTATCTTAAACACATTGCCCCTAGCCGGTTTCCTTTCAGCAAATTATTAATTTCCACTTTAAATGTTGTATCGATTATATATTAAAGTTTTATTATCTTTCTCGTATTATATAAAGCGGTTTATACGGTGTCACAAAGACACTTCTTCGTGTGACAGTTTAATCAAATTTGGGAGCGGGAGTCTCACCCACAGGTTTGTCAAATTAATTTTACAAGTATTATTAATTGGAAGTTAAGCAATGTTTGCTTCGTTTTTTTTGAAAGTAAACTAAACCACGCCTTATCTATGTATACTATAATACAACTGTAACAAGGCCAAATCTGTACATTAAATAATTTTTGAAAATTATAATTGGGGTAGACTTTGTTACCGATATGGAAACTAAAAATATATTTTTTTACAATTAATATCTGTCTGTCTGTATGTCCCTGTGAACACGTATCACTCTGAAAGTACTGAAACAATTTAGACGAAACTTAACACAGTGATAACCAATATTACGAGATTACATTTAAGATACTTTTCGTCCCATAAAACGCAAGGGGTTCTCCAGCCTAACGAAAGACAAAAATTTGTTGTTAATGTAATTAGACTTTTATGCAATACCTTAGTACAAGAGCCAGCAACGCTAGAAAAACGTGAATTATAGAAAAGCTGGTTTTATAATATATGTTTCTTTATGCCCTTCCAAACATGATTCAGGATATATGTTAGCCGATCAACGTTGCGTTTTTAATGCGCATCACATCTTTACAGGTCAACATTTAAAAATAATTTTAGAAACATTTTTTTCCAGTAACTTTTAAGCGCTATTAAAAACAAATTTATCACAGCCAAAAAATTTTCTTATATACAATAATGTGTCTGATGATATATTTTATAAATAAAAATAATTAATTACAAACCATTTTATTTTTTCTTTGCAAAGAACACATTTCATACAATACATGCGTCGATAACATACGCTGTCATAGTTATCGCTATCTTTCATGTGCAGCCAGTCATGCAATAAACTATAGCTGTTTTATATACATATTATTTTTATAGCAATAAATCAGTCTTCATTATTTAGTAAATAGCTGAATTAATATTTTGAAGAATAGATTTGTACTTATTCATGTCCACATCCACGGCTTGTAATTACTTTTATTTTTATTTACAAAAAATAATATAGGCACATTATTGTCAATAACAAAAATGTCTGATAATAATAATTCCATGTTTTAATAGCATTTCAAAGTTAGTGAAAAAAAGCATTCTATATTAATCAATATTTTTGTCTGTAAAGGTAAGATATGTACATGTAAACGAAACGTTTACCGACAGTCAAGTACCTCGCACGTAGTTTGGAAGAACATAAAGATATATAAAAAAAATGGCTTATTAAAATACGCTTTCTTAAACATTGCTAGCTCTTAGACGAATTTATAGTTATAGGCAAGTTACAGTTGACGCGTCGACACGATGTTCTTTTTCATATTTATATTTTTCTATAAAACAACGGAGTGTGAATAAGTCTTAATACAAGTAAAAGATAGTTATGTTAAAGTAAATGGTAAAGATGATTACTTAATTTTATTGTTACGTATTGTGCATGTGACAGAGAAAAAGAGACAGAGAGGGTATAATAATATTAATATACGTACATAAAATTTTCGTTTCAATAGCAAACCAACTCAAGAAATACTTATATTAACTTATTTATCCAAGATGTTTAATGATCATTATTTATTTTATAAACATATTTTATCTTTTAATTTACAATTTAACTCTATCAACTTGATATTTTATAATGAAAACTATACTGACTGTATAGTAAACGTCTACAAAAAAGGGAAAGGAACTTTGTTCCAACCAGGGGCCATGGACCTCTCAAGCTTTTTGTTTACATTACCGTCAATATATGTAGGTTGGTTTTTATCTTAATTAAACCAGGTAGATGATGCTACGAACGGATTCTAGGCTTATTTTAAAAGATTTCTCACATACTATCTGGATCTAAATTTGTATGTATGTTGATTTGACTATGTATGTGAGTATATTTATTATATTATTTATTTTATTTTTACTTGTGTATGTATATATTTGACCTCTGTATATATGTACCTACAAAACTATTTCCTTGATAACAATACCGCTGGTTAGCTGGAAGAAAATTCTTTATAGCATTAAGCCCGCTAGTGTACAAACAAAAAGTGCAATAAAGTATTCATTCATTCACTCATATATGTTTGAGTGAGTCTCTTGATAGTTTGGATTCACAATTGGAAACCGTAGGTATGGTGGCAATCGGGTTTAAGGTGTATTATAGTATTTCGCGTTTAAAAATACAATTAAAACCGGTGATAATCGATTTGGTGCAGACAAAGTCGCGCTGGTCAGCTAGTCATAAATAAATCACTTGCCTTTCATGAATACGTTTGTTGTAACCATTTTTATTTTCAGTGAGTCCTGGCTACTTTGCGAAATGAATATCAAAAGAGGATATATTTTGCTTGCCGAAGTCTTCAAGCGATTGTAAAGGCCTATTTTCGAATTATTCGAAATCGTAAGTTCGAATTATTCGCACACTCCTAGTTTCTGATCATACGACTGCCACTGTATATCGAAGCCAGAGAAGAGGTCTTTCTTTCAAACTAGGAGTTAAGCTTGGTAGTTGATCAATCTCTAAACTTTCTTATTTGCGACGCTGATCCTTTGATCGCCGCTTTACCGATACAAGCTGTGATCTCATTTTATAGCGAGAAATTATTAGATACAACTGATTTTAAAAAGTAACGTGCCTTTTCAATAATTTCAACATGACTGACGTTCCAATGACCTGATGGTAAGCGATCACCGCCGTCCATAGACAATAGCAACACCAGAGGAGGCGCAAGTGCGTTGCCAGTCTGTAATAATTGTGATGGGTTTAAGAAAAAATAAAGCACGATTGTACCAAAGAAATAGATTTAATACGAGCACAATAACACAGTGTGAAGTAGTTAACAAAGAGGCGACATCTATATGTGATCTATAGACATAGCATACAATGGTAAAGCGACCAAGACAAAATGTTTCTACTACATAGAAAGTGGCGCCAACTGACACAATAACAATTGACAGTAATGACATACTTAACTTGTTTGGTTTATACTATTCTAACAAATTGTTATTCTCTTTGGTCTCGTGGAATATCAAATTTGCTTTACTTCATGTCACCAGTTTTTTTGTTTCATATTTATAATTAACTAGCTAAACCCGCGGCTCCGCACGTTTTTTAAAATTACATTAAATAATTTTAAACTTGTGAGACTATGTATAATTATAGAAATGCTCTTTAAAACAATTGTAAGTACGACATGCACACGACTTACAGTAGCATGTAACGTGTACATTAGATATATAAATACTAACAATGTACCTAGTGAGGTTTACCATCAGCAACATATTTGGGATTTTAACCCACCATATTACTATCTTAGTGCTCACTGACACTATGTAAGGAACGAATGAAACAATAACTTAAAATATTATCATAAAGATTTACATTTACATTACTTTCTCATTATAAAGACGATTCTGTGTCTATACAATAAATAAACGCTTGTCTGTTCTGCAAGAAATTGTATTATGGACCTTTTTACGTAATACGTTTATGGTCTAAAATCTTATTAAGTAGACCTCTTCTATCTTTAAAGTTATTTATAATTATAATGTCGAACTGTGGACAATTAGTTGATAATTATTTCTCTAAACAATGAGTCGAAATCTTGAAATATTGCTAAATTTATACAGACAAAGACACGGTTAACAGCTAGTTTAAAATATAATGACCTCAATATTTTTTATACTTTTAATATAATATATACTTTTTATGTCTACCAGTAAAAGTCCCCTGAAAATCGGTCTAATCTTTTGTAGAAAGTACTGTCGGCAAAGCCACGGTTAACAGCTAGTATAAACTAAAATTGCCTAAATTACTTTTTATAAGGTCAGCTATTTGACAATGAAAGTTTCGCAAATATTAATCCAACCGTTTTGGAGATAGTACTGTGAGCAAAGCCACGGTTACCAGCTAGTATAAATTAAAATTGCTTGAATTACTTATTATAAGATCAGCTATCTCCAAATGAAAGTTGCTCTAAGATCAGTCTAACTGTTTTGGAGATAGTATTACGGGCGAAGCCACGGTTAACAGCTAGTCTAAATTAAAATAGACTAAATTACTTGTTATAATGTTCACTATCTGTTGGTGAAAGTTCCGTGAAAATTAGTCCGACCGTTTCGGAGATAGCATTGTGGACGAAGCCGCGGTTAATACTTAGTCTAATTTAGAGTAACCCGCTATAATTTCAGCTATCTGCCAGTGAAATTCCCGTCAAAATCGGTCCAGCCGTTTCGGAGATTACAATAATTTTAAAAATTGCATTTTTGTTATCAGAAGCGTATATACTTTCATACCCAATCAGTGTTTTTTTTTAATTTGCTGTTAAATACAGACACTTCATTTTTATTATATGTATAGATTTCACTTTTCATTTAGACCCCGATTTTTTAAAATGTTTATTTAATTTAAAACAAGTGGCAAATAACTGAGTAGGCATGACGAAAACCTTTGATTATAGAAGTATATTATGCTCTTTGACAAAATAACCCTAATAAAGTTCAAACTTAAAAAAATCAATGAATTGTGGCCGAATATGGAGCACTGGGCGCACACGAGTTATTATTACTCTGCATGACATCAACACAACAAATATTCTATTTATTTTCATTATTTGTTTCGGTATATCCTTACGTAAATATATAATGAAAAGGTTCTTCGTCTCTATTGATATACGTCTGCATATACGCATTACAGAATCCTATTTAGTTTTATTACTGGTCATTTTTATATCTGCCGTTAGTTTTTATAACTGTAACTCGGTGACTTGCTCGAAGAAAATTAAATACTTAGATGATATTGTTATTGTCTGAAGCGACCATCGTGTGCTCGTCGAGTATGAGATTGTCTCATTGTAAATAATATTTACGGTTCAACTGTAATACGACGTAACGAAAAGAGTTAATATTTAGTATCTCTAATTACTATAAACGACTTATCTAATATCTTTAAACGAGCAATTCTTGTATATTTTTATATTTGTATATATTCAGGATCTCGGAAACGGCGTCATCTATTTCCGTGAAATTTAGTATGTAGGTAGTTTTGGGGACGATAAATTGATCTAGCTAGATTTTATTCATAGAAAACTGAGATTTCAGGCAATTAGAAAATATAACTAGAATATGAAGGTAAATGTCGCCGCCGCTGTCAAAACAAAAATAACTCAGGTGGAAATCGGTTGCTTCGAAAATCCGCCTAACTCCAGTTTAAATCCGAGTGACAGCATAAGTGATATATTTTTTCAAAATATTTTTTGATGAAAAAATGCTAAAATTGTTGTGAGGCAAACCTAACAGTTTATTTTAATTGAAAAATAGCCATTTTATTATAATTATAAGAGATATATCTTTTTTTTAATATTTTTTGGTAGAAAATGTTAATTTTGTGAGGCAAACGTATCATTTTATTTTAATTTTAAAATGTTTTTTAAAGAACCGAGCTAGGCTCGGTCGCCCAGGTACTTTATTACTATTTGAGATAATAAAATGTTCTAAATGAAAAGCTTCACTGCATACTTGGAATTGTCACTTTTAAAAGTATTAAAATCATTTAGCAATGTTTCATTTTTCCTGTACAATTTTTCACTTTATTGATAACAAAATGATTATAATAAGTTATTTAAATTCAAATTTTTACCATAAAGTCATTGAGTCTGTCAAGACCTGACAAAAAACTAATACAAAGTTAAATTTTATGACGTAGAATAATATGCAATAGCAATATTATTTCGTTTAATTTTTCCTTGGAAATCCTAAATATAAATAGGATAGAAAAGGTGTAAAGGGAAAACATTATCAGAAAAGAGCTCGCTCGCAAAACACAAGCGCTTCGGCACACCATAACAAACTACCTCATCAATTGATTTATTCGGTAACATGCAAAATACGAAATCCATCGAGAACCGACCCCGTCCCCTATCGATACGATAGTTGAAACCTCTTTATTATTCTAACAACGTTTGTCCCTCACTCGTTTTGATATTGATCTAAAATATTTTATTAGAACGTATATCGCTGTAGTTTTATGTTGTTGGTATTTCTGTGTTAGCGTTATTGCCTCGGGATTTTGTTATGAATGAATCAATTTTGTTTTGAAAGTATTATTACACGAATCACTGATGTGAATTTATTTCAGTCTTTGTATTGTATTATATGTACGCCGTAAGAAAAATCTGTGGCAATAGATTAGATATTAATAACAATTATTCGAACTTTTACGTTGACGTCTTTAGACGTTATTCGTGATACTAGAACAGCATAAAATAATATTGACTTGTTTGGCATCAAAATAACTATTTTATTTACATAGGCTGCAAATAATAAGTAAGTATTCATTAGAGGCACACATTTTCGTTTGTTAATGAAATATCATATTTTACTTATCAGCAATATTTACGCAGAGACGTTTATATTAATATTGTGTAAATTTATTTTTCTCCTGAATGGAATATGTATAACGAAGCTCCCAAAATAGCAAAATCATTGTACATGCTTCTACTATAAAATTTATGATAATTAGCCTCAGTGGGGATATTCACTCCTGAACCACAGTTATTATTTTTCCACTTATGTGTTAAGAAAATCTTTAAAATATATAGAGAACAGGTCGCGGGAATAATTTTATCGTTCCTGTGGGAGGCACGTAGCGACACTTTGTCCCGGCGACTGGGGATAAAGCTGAGCTCAGAAGGGACGGCGAAGGAAAGTGGGGGCGGAGGGGGAGACGAGGACCCTTGTTGACAACTTTGACAAAGAGCGAGCCCTTCGGTTGTCAAAATTGAGAGCTCGGCAGGTGCTCCCAATCGAGTCTCGATTGCCCCTCACGAATATGGAATGTCGCTGGCAATTAAAATATTTTACGCAAACTTTGCAAAACGCTTTTTCACGGAGTCCGCAATAAAATATGGTATAGTATTATAATTTGACATAATTCCATTGGTTTGTCTACAAACAATATATGACTTACGAAATAGCGATTAAAATGATTGGTAAATGTTTCAGTAGGTAGAAACTAAGCTAACTTAAGCGAATCAAAAAGTAGATTTCTTTATCAAGATAAAAGTTTTCTGTTTTTTTTTTTTCCTCGAACTGACTACGCTATTGACCTAGCAAGGTCTTCACAGTTTCACCGGACTTTAACAGCTTCATCAGACTTCAAGATAAAAGGTGACACACTAAAGTAACGCGGATACATCAAGGGTTTTATGGTAGTAAAGAAAACAAAAGAGGTTCTTGAGAATACAGAAAGGTATTGGTCCGTTTCCTCCGTGTACAGCACGAGTATCACGTGTCTACTAGATGGACACATATCATTCACTTTCTCCTTCTAAATTGTTATATTTATTCAGTTAAACGAATTATAATTTGCGAATCTGGAGATTTATTTGTCTTCAATGGCTTCGTATCATTAGACGTATCTACTTCACTGATACTGTTAGACATGATTTATTAGTTACTAGCCTGTGCCCGCGACTTCGTTCGCGTGAACATAGTTAATTTGGGCCAACTAATATGTAGCGAAAGCTCTCAAGAGGAAAAAACACCCCGATTTTTAAACATTTTTCATTGATGCTCCGCCCCTATTGGTCTTAGCGTGATGATAGCCTATAACCATCCTCGATAAATAAACTATAACACTGAAAGAATTTTTCAAATCGGACCAGTAGTCCCTGTGATTACCCCCTACAACGTCACAAACTCACAAACTTTACCTCTTTATAATATTAGTATAGGTTATATTATTTAATGTACTTCGTGGAGTATCTGTAAATATTACAATACAAATATATCAATAAATTATTTACACCTACCATTAAGTAAATAATATAAAAAGCAATTCAATACAAACATTGATGACTATCTTTAGAATATTAGATGAAAATTGATTTGGCGGTGAATAGAATGACTTTGTTTTATAATTATGAATTCTGAATTACGTGCGACGACTGCTTAGTTGATAACGCGTTCGAACAACGCGTTAGTAGACGTAGATTCGAATCTCTGCAACGGAGTTGGAGCTTTCCGTGAATTAAAACATCACAATGAAACGATAGCATGGGGGTACTAGTTTTTCTTAGTTCGCCTAGCTTGATATCACCTTTATGTACAAAATCTGTTGCCGAACACCTGTTAGTGTGTTCTGGTAGTTGGATGTGAGAGCTAGTCCCGTTCTAGGTTTAGCGCATTTATCATCTTAGATCACATCGTTATTTACATCACATGTAATAGTATGTCAGACACTAAAACCTGTAAAATATGAAAAAAAAAACACTGTACGTTACTTATTATGGAAAACGTGTATTCTGTTCTATGCCAAGCTACGATACAATAATTAGGTTAAGTTAATAATACAACAAAGAAACTCAATAGAAAGTAAGTTTCATTGAATTTAGCTTGATGTATTAATGAAGTTTATTACAAAACAGCGCATCCTTTGTGTAAGAAACTGTCTGTTGCGACGTTTACAAGTTAATTTATAAAGTTTGTTGAAACAGCATCGTCCCCGGATGATGTTTTACTAGATAACGAATTACTTTAAAATTGTAACGATACAATTCATATAATAAATAGCTGTGCCCGTGACTTCGTCCGTCTGGAACTTTGTGTAAAAAATAGTGATTAATGAAATAATCAGAGTGTATTATTATTAAGTACATCTACGAAACAAAGACTAAATGTTACTCAAGGATACGGTAGATTTTCTTGGTGTGATTTTATCGCGAACGCAGTACTTAAGCAGCGATGCGTGTCTAAACAGACAGACCAACATACGTTTACAAAAATGATTTAAATGTATTTTATTACTTATTCCTAAACACCTGCAACAATTTTTTTCACAGAAATCTAAAAAATACAGACGCGTCACATTAACATTCTTATTTTTTTTTTTATAACTGTACATACGTATATTTTGCTATATCATTATACTACGATTCGAGTTTGGAAGGTTCAATAGTTTCGAACCTATTGTAAATTAATTTGTCGGTAAAGAAGCTAACAACTTGGATGCTGGAATCGTTTAAATAGCTTACATGAGATTATGCGGTAAAAATGGAAAACATAATAAAACGTGAGGGAGAAAGATTGTGCAGCGGTACGTGGTCTTCTCTTATAAATAAATACTTAATTTAATAACAAGAATCTCAAACAAAAGTTTGCATTGACTACGACTCACCACCGCATCTACTCTTTATCCTTTATTTTTATTTTATGCAAAGCGTATTGTTATATTTTTATCCAAACAGAAAATTATTTCTTCACCTCATATATAATATGAGAGTTATATTATTCACGTGTAGTTTCTTATGAAGCGTGAAAAACATATACAATATTTTTATTTTAGCGAAATGACACCTAAAGAAGTTTGTTAAATTATATATATAGGCCTGAAATACATCTCATTATTTGAACTTTAGCTGTATTTTTTTTTTTCAAATAGCCAAACCTGACCACATTCCATATTTTAATAAGGGCTACGAAAATGTACATTGAATTCTAGTACAAAATAAGGACATTAGAACCTAAGTAAATTGTCTGGCGACACACAACGACGTTACACCGGCCTTTAAATATGTTGCGTAAAAACCAACACGCATCACTCCTCGCAACATTTAACATTTAGTCTGGGTTTCATTAGAATCGGTTCTCTCTATCAAAAGTTATTGTAATTTTAATGACGGCACGACTTAAGTGCGAGATAAAAGTAAATAAGTAATTGGACTTAATACATTCAGATGATTTTATTTTTCACTGTTTTTTTTTTTTGCATTATGTTCCACGCGGACGTAGTCGAGGGCAAAGCTAGTTGCGTATAAAAATGTTAAACAAACAGCACACTACATTTATAAGCATAAATTACGATAACGCGAACAGTTAGCAATTATTTTCCGGTGTAGGGACGCGCAACCTGCAACTATACGAGCTCCGGTCAATAAGAATGTATCGTGCTCAGCGGCCATTTCCTAAACAAATTAACGAGTGCTCCGAGACCCTCGCAATTATATATACAACTATGAACTGTACTCGTGAATTATCATATCAATTTTATAAATAATTAGTATTTGTAACACTAAGCGTGTTCCGCGCATTCATATTTCAACTGTAAATTTATCATACGTGTAAATTGAGAATTATATAATATTTATCTCTAGAGATGGTTAAAACTATTGCATTAGGCACTAAGTACATACAAACGTAATATGAACATGTTTTTATCGGTGTATAAAAATGATATAAACTACAATTTTTATTCTACAATAAATTACCATAGTAGTACAATGACAGAAAATACCGCTACGGTTATCGTTACTGCAAGGCGATAGACCTCTTCCCGAAGTATTGGCGATTTCAAACTCTGAGATTTTGACAGTGTTATGTCTTCTCACATATTAACATACATGAACATTTCTCAAGTTCAGGTTTCCTCACTATGTTTTCCTTTACCGTCAACCGATAGTTTTACCAATTTGACTTAGTAAATGTACGCGAATTGCGAAAAATTCGTTGGCATATACCGGAGTTAGAACCTGCAGATATCAGAGTGATATTCCGCCGGTCAAACCACTAGGTCACCACGATACGCTACTGGAGTGAATATGAATAACTGACGGGTTCCCCCCAGCTTCGTTCGCATTCACGTATATTTTACGTATCTCTCTCGGAAACAGAACAATGAAAAGTATCATACGTTCTTTGTTATATAATAACGTGTATGCAATTTTTGAGTAAATTGAGTAGTTAACATGTGACAAAAAAATAATAAAAAAATCGACTTTTGTATTTATAATATTACTCGTAATAACGATAGGATAAATCGTATTGAAAAACTGATCTAAATTAATAATGCGATAGAATGCGTGCCGATAACTTTTCACTTCATAATAATAACACATAAGCGCTGTATCGATCTATACATATAATAAAAACAAACTGTTTTGGTGTCTATCTGTCTGTTTGTTCAGCGTAACCTCCAAAACGACTGGACTGATTTTTATGGACATTTCACTCGCATATCACCTACCTTATAGAATGTAACTTAGACTATTCTATTTTAGGCTAACTTTCATCATGATAATTCATTTGTTAAATAAATCTGTTGTGAAATAAATATTTCATTCAGGATTGAAGTCGATTGTATATAGTTATAAAACGCAGTAAATTAATAATATCAGGTGAGAACAGATATATAGCTTCTTTAGATTAATCACACAAACAAACTGCATTGAAATGAAACGCTGCAAACATACTACGAAAACCTACCTCAGTACTAATTAGGAGAGTACATTAATAAAGAAATTATGGGACATAAGCGTACAATAATACCTGTAAAAGATAATTATAAAATAATAATTAGACATAATCAGACAAACTGTTTCTAAAATTCCATGAGATCATTAAATATTTACACGTGAACGTGTGTAGGGCACGTGTCATAAAGTTCTATTGACTTTCCCTTGAAATAAAAGTTGTTTATAAAATTTAATAAAGTTACCGACTCGACGTCGACAATTATACGATCACTGAATTTATGATTTGTACATTATTGTTTTGTTTTTTTTTTTTATTTTCGTATTAACCGTTGCGGTTTTTCAAAATCCTACGTTTTAATATCTGAGAAAACACACATCAGTTTCAAACAGTCTGTGATAGCGGCACTTCGGAATATATTGCAAATACATAATCGTAATATTCTAGTAAAACGAATTAGTAATGTAACATTTAGTAAATGTTTTGGAAGAACAATCTTCTCTGGTGACTCAAACGCGAAATATTTACTTAAGTCCACAACGATGACAATTCATTATAGTGTGATCATCATTTCCGGAGGTGGAGGTAACCTGCTGATCGTTAATATCCAGTAATAGGCATATTTTAAGTTTCTTGATAGCAATAATATAAATATATAAAAAAAGTTTACGTTATCACAGAATAAGGGAATTTTTCGCGAACCACGTGAAGCGAAGCCTCGCCACAACGTTTCTTATTGTCAGAACTAAATAATTATAAGGGTCACGTGTTTTTCCAACAATTGTTACCGGCCAACGCTCGATATACTTTTACTTACGAAATCATTTCTTTTGACTTTCACATTTCTTATATACTTTTTTTTATACTGAAATTTCAGTAATTATTCCGAGGAAAACGTCAGTACTTTCCCAGTTAAGTTGTTTTTAGCGCAATCTATTGTGAAATTAAACATGGACCTGTGTCTGTCTACGTAATGGGAATGAACTTATTTAAGATTTTGCTTACAAGACTTCAGTCTCTCATTGATTTACGTCTATACATATAATAAGAATGTAATTCTAAAGTGTCTGTGTTTGTTCGATTTTTGTAAAAAATATGTTGCAGGTGTCTAGAAATAAATAATATAATGTATTTCTATTTTTAGAAGTGTCTGTCTGTCTGTTAAAGTACTATGTACACAAAAGAAGAAGAAGTACATCATTAAGCATATTTTCGAGAGTAATTTAATCTTTATTTCATTAAAATCGGTCCACTCTATCAAAAGTTATTGTAATAGTAATGACGACGCGTTGTGAAAACGAGTTAAAATAGATAAGTATATGTACTTCATACATTCAGATGACTTTAATAATATCAATGTTTTATACATAAGGTACCACGCGAACGGAGCCGCGGGCACAGCTAGTTCGAAACATTACTCGTAATCATTTTTAACTACCAACTGAAATGTCTGTCTGTCTGTATAAACTCGCATCATATATCATGTATGTATCATATATCATCACGCTATGGATAGTAGGAGCGGAGCACCAATGAATAACGTTTTAGTATCCGTTTTCCTTCCTCTGTGTGTTAGCGTTAGTCCAAAGTAATTATTCTACGCGGACGTAGTCGCGAGCAGAAGCTAGTATATAATGTATATGTATTAAAGTTTTCTATTTACTGCATATATAATGAATATTCGTATATAAAATACCTAGTCTTCCCATAAATACTGGAACAAAGAAAAAAAAATTCTATTGCAAATAATATTACTTTTACAGTGTGTTAGTTTAATACACAAATATAAAAAAAATTAAAATATAAAAAGCTTATTCGAAGTGGTCACCACTGGCTACAATACGGTCATTTAAACGTTGAGGCCAGTTATCAATAGAAGTACGCACTCTTACCATGGGAAAATTCTTCATTGCCAATCGTACGTATTGTTTTAGGGACTCATAATTATCAAGACTCATTCGAGCAAGCCGTACTCTCTAAAACTGACCATAAATCATAATCCAGCTGATTAAGGTTGGGATTAGATGACGCCCAGTCTTCAGCTCTGATGAAGTTCGTGACGTTCGTTTCCAACCACGACTGCGTAGACCGAGCTTTAGGACCCGGCGTCGAGGCTTGCTGAAAGGACCATTCTTAGTTATTGAACATGGTGTTATTAAGGGGCTTCACTACCTTATCAAGAATGATATCTTGATACACTTGTGCCAATGTTTTGATACCTTTTTCACAAAAGTATGGGTCAGTCACTCCCTCATAACCTCATCAAACCATCACTGAAGTCGGATAGTGCCCACTTTGCACTCTGTCGACTAATTGGGAAGCTTCCTTAGAGCTTTGAGCATAAATACGGTCATTTTGTTGGTTAAAATGTTGTTGAATTGTAAAAATTTTCTCATCCGTTATTTTTTTTTCTGTGACCTCCTTTTGCGTACCGCGTCAGTAATTGTTTCAATTTTACTACCCTATTCCTTTTTAAATTATCAGTTAAGAAATGAGCAGTACGTCTCTTACAGGCTGCAAGTCCTAAGTCATCTTTTAAAATATGTGATATGGTTCTAGGTGCTATCTTCATCTCTCGAGATAAAATATTTTGCTTTTCTTCAAATTCTTTCCCTTACTGCTTTGACGACCTTTTTAGTACGGACACTACGTGGATGGCCAGATCTTTTTCTGTAACAAACAAAGGTGATCTCATTGTACATATTAATAGTCCAGTAGACAAACATTTTACTAATACCAAGGCGTATGGAGAGTTTTAAATATTGCATTTGGCTCCATACCTACTTTGCGTAATGCAATCACAGTCATTTGGTTATCACCCCACTCCGTTTTAATATCGTAAAATATTGTGCAATGTATTGGCGCCAAAATGAGAAAATTCAATGAATACTCATATAAAAATGACAGATTCCAAATTCAAACATAATATGTTGTTTATTTTTAATTGTAACAGTATTTATGGACAGACTAAGTATATTAAATGGAGATTTTGGCGGGATTTCAATCTGTCATGTAGTGGATTTTATATTTTATTCATAATCTTGTGTTACTTGACTCTATATTGTATAAAGTTGGTGGTGTTTTATGTAATATGGTTGGTTTATTATGCATAAGTAAAGTGAATGAAAACTAATACCACGGATCATGCAATTCTGGGATGCCACAAAAACTCCATGGAAGGTTCTAACAAGGGAGCCACCATCTTGTTAGAATGTTGATTCGCACGACGCTTGATATTGAAATGATCGTTCTACGCTTGTAATATTATTTACTACTTGACAATGGCAGCAATAATCTGAACGGTTGATTGCCAAAAATAAAGTTAAAAAAAAAGAAAAAAAAAGTATATTAAATGTCCAACATAACTGAAGCATTTAATTGTACAGGAAAATTACTACTATAGTTGTCAAAATATTTTTATAACATGCAAAAATATTAAAAGTTGTTACTTTAACTTATCCTTAGAAGATACACACATACCATACGAGACTTGTCCGTAAGCCTTTTTTTGATGTACTTATGTAATAAATTATTTTTGTTTAGCCACGTTAACAGAATTAAATCGACCAAAAATTTCGACTTAGTTTGAATATGTCGACGTTCTCTACTTTGTACATATAAATCATCGCCTTCTTACTCTTATCCCACCTAAGTAGGGTCGGCACAACATGTTTTCCTTTTCCTCTCTCGCCTGTCACATTTCATTTCAGTATTCACACCTTTTACATACATATAATGTTTCACACAATCCATCCATACCTTTTTCGGTTTTCCATTGGCCATCATACTCAAAACTTTTCTAGTTACATAATCTTTATCTCTCCTCGTGACACGCCCACACCATGCTAACTTATTACTCCTCAACTTCTCTGTCATTGGTGCTATTTTCAAACTTCCTCGGATATATTCGTTCTTAATCTTATCTATTCTACGATAGTTACACCACACATCCACCTTAACATTCAAATTCCTGCCACATGTAGTTTTCTCTCATTCGCCTCTTTCGTCGTCCAGCACTCAGACGCGTACAACATGACTGGTCTTACAATAGTTTTATACACCTTCCCTTTGAGTTTCAAGAGCATTTGTGGGGCACAGTCTCCACCAGACACCTTTCACCATTTCATCTACTCTGCATTTATCCTATTCCTCACGTCTTTTTCTATGCAACCGTCATTTTGAATCAGAGAATCGGCATACCGAAAATCAGAGCAGGTTGGTAAGGATTATACCATTTAAAGCTATAGGGGAAAAACTGGATGGACCACCGAAGTCGCCAAAAGGTGTCTCCTCCTGTATGCCTGATGTTAACGCATCCTTAACAAGAAGAAATAAATAAGAGTTTACACCACACCATACCATACATATTGAAATTATCGGTAACTCCAGCTTCAGACTTAACGAGTGTTTTTGGCTGGACTGTACATACAACGAATAAGTTGTACATAATTCCCAGGCACTCTTTTCTTATTCAAAGCCCATTTTTGGGGGTTGACTGCTGCTCACGTCCGTAGGCTTTACCCTCGAGACCATACATGTGACCACCGGGTGGTGCCAAACGAGCAGTTCTGCAGGTGGGAGGCTACGGTCGCGGCTTGTTATCACCCTCCGAACTCAATCACACCGCCAAACAATTCGTCGTGTTCCGGTGTGTGCAGACCGAGCTTACTTGAATTACCCAGGGTACTCCTTAGAGCACAACTTTGTTGCTGGCGTCTGCGTGTATGCTCGAGTTGACATATGCTATCGGCGCCTCTATAATCTTGAGGACTCCCATTTTTCAACATTATGTATATTGGTAGACTCTGGCACAGATAAGGCCATCTACATTGGAGTGTATCGCCCGCATCGTGGAGATCAGGAGACATCCAGGTTATTTGAACATCTAAGCGAGGTAGCATATGCTGCTGAACATCGTTACCCTTCCGCGCATTTGGTTTTCCTAGGTGATTTTAATGCCCATCACCAGGATTGGTTATTCCCGTATCTTAAAACTGACCATGCGGGGAGAGAGACATATAAACTCTGTCTTTCATTAGACCTCTCCCTACTGGTCAATCAGGCGACGCGGGTACCAAATGTTGATACTCACACAGCAAACTGCCTAGACCTTCTGTTAGCAACAGATCCAGACAGATTTTCCATCACAGTCTCAGCGCCGTTAGGGAGCTCTGACCACTGTCTAGTTAAGGCTGTGTCATCGTATTCTCCTCCAGACACTAGCCCCGGAGGCATGAGAAGGATATGGCAATATGAATCAGCAGACTGGGAAGAGATGCGTCACTTTCTATCTTATCCTTGCAGAGAGATTTGCTTCCAGTCTACAGATCCGTCGAACTGCGCATCTGCCATTACCGACGTGATGACTCAGGCTATGGAATATTTTATACCATACTCCGATGTATCACTAGGAGGTGAAGCTCGCTCATGGCTCAACGCTGAATGTACTGAAGCTGAAAGAAATAAACAATTAACTTTTCAAGCTTGGGCTCAAGCACGCTGCGATAAATCTTCAGATCTTAAAGATAGGAAGAAAGCCTACAACAAAGCGACCAAGATTTATAAGAAAGTGCTGCGTAAAGCTCGCTTTGACCACGTTGGCCGCATTGGTGCTAGACTAGCTTCTTATCCATCAGGTAGCAAGGCTTTTTGGTCTCTTGCAAAGTCCGTTGAAGGTAACTCTCACAAGTCCTTGCTTCCACCCTTAAAAAATCAGACGGTTCATTGGCTCATTCAGCGATAGAAAAGGCAAATATTTTTGCATGTCTGTTTGCGAACAATTCGCATCTAGATACTGGCGATAAAGCTACACCTTTAATACCCTCGTATAATACCACAATGCAAGACATTGTGATTCGCACTAAAGATGTACGAAAAGAGCTTCGTGATTTAGATGTGAATAAAGCTAGTGGCCCTGATAGTACTCCGTCAAGGGTACATAAAATCTGTGCACCTGAGTTGGCTCCTGTCTTGACACGCCTATTTCGCCTTTCGCTGGAATCTGGCATTGTTCCAAAGTCTTGGAAAACTGCAAATGTTCAGCCGATACCAAAGAAGGGGAACCGTGCCGACCCGTGTAACTATCGACCAATCGCCATAACCTCACTTTTTTGTAAAGTAATGTGTAAGGTATGTCATAATTAATATATAAACATGTAGGTAGTGATAGATACGCGTAATTTTGACAGTTGTAAAATAAACGGTTTACAAACAAGCTGCGTTATTTTTATCTGGGATCTTAGTTATTAATAAGAATAGAAACCTATCCGAAATCTCGGAATACGTCAATTGGCGACGAATTGTGGACTTACGTGTGTGAATTGTAAACAAAACACATAATTACGATGTCTATTGGTAAAATTGGACCGTTTCAAGTGGGAAGTGACAATTGGAACTTGTATGTGAAACGGTTGGAACAATACTTTGTGGTGAATGAAGTAAATGAGGAACGCAAAGTGCCAACATTAATTACAGTGATGGGGGGGGGGGCAGAGTTATGAGTTATTGGTGACATTGTGTACACCGGATAAACCAGCGACCAAAAAATTCCATGAATTGGTCAAGATAATGGCAAGTCACTTACAACCCAAACCAAGTATCTTAGCGGAACGTTATTATTTTAGAAAAAGAAAACAAAGTGCTAATGACTCAATCACGGAGTTTGTAGCTGAACTGAGGAAGTTATCTATGGGATGTGAGTTTGGCAAGAATCTGCAAGGAAATTTACGTAATCAGTTAGTATGTGGAATGTTCAGTGACACCATACGGCAACGTTTGTTCGCGGAAAATGACGATTTGTCTTGGGAAATAGCCGTGACATTAACCATCACCATGGAAGCCGCGGAGAAAAATGTTGCTATAGTAGAGAATAATTACGAACATCATTATGCTAAAAAACATATACATAAAGTAACAGACTGTGGGATGGTGTCCTCGAGGGGACGACAAACGGTGATAACGGGGGCTAACATAGGACGTATATCAACAGCATCAGAAATTACACCTGGATTACAATGTAACGTTTGTGGTCGGCGGCATGATTCTGCACGTTGTAAATTTAAATATTATGTATGCAGAGTTTGGAATGCACAAGGTCATCTCAAAAAGATGTGCCCGATGTTACAGAGAAATATGAAAGTTTGTAGAAATATGAATAACGAAGTGCAGATGTTTGCGAGTGATGATAGTGATCACTATAATAAGGTGAACTCACAATTAAATGTTAAGAATATTAGTTTTTGTAAACCTATTGTAATTAAGGTTTTAGTAGAAGGTAAATTAATTGACTTTGGGGCGGACACGGGGTGTACTATATCGTGTATCAGTACGAGTTTATATTATAAATGGTTTTCTAATGTACCGCTAAAAAAAACAGACATTTTAATGAGTTATTATACAGGTGAAAAGAGTTCAACTCGAGGAAAGCTAACCCTATCGGTTCAATTTAAGAATGTATGTAAACAATTAGATTTATATGTAGTAGATAATGGCCGAAAACATTTAATGGGTAGGATGTGGCTTAAAGAATTAGGGTTTGAATTGAAATATATAAATTGTTGTGATATAAATGTATCTGTACCAATTACCCTAAATGATCTCAGTTCCAGATTCAGTGATGTTTTTTCGGAGGGGCTCGGTCGATACACTGGAGGCGAAGTAAGTTTACGCGTACGGCCGAACTCAAAGCCGGTGTTCCTCCGCGCGCGGCCGCTTGCGTACGCGCTGCGCGAGCCGGTCGAGCGTGAACTCGATAAGTTAGTAGCGGATGACGTCATCACACCTGTTGCTTCGTCTGACTGGGCAACGCCAATAGTACCAATAATTAAGGCAGATGGTACGGTAAGAATTTGTGGCGATTTTAAATTAACACTAAATATATGTTTAGAGGTTGACCGTTTTCCGTTACCAAAAATTGAAGATTTGTTGATAAAATTAAAAGGAGGTCAAAGATTTACCAAAATTGATTTGTCTCAAGCGTATGTACAGTTGGTTTTGGAGGAAAGTTCCAAACCTTATACCGTGATTAATACACATCGTGGATTGTTTCAATATAACCGATTAATATATGGTGTGTCTTCCAGTACTGGTATTTTTCAACGGGTTTTAGAGAAAATGTTTGCAGATATGCCTAGAGTAGGTGTTTTCTTAGATGACATTATTTTGACGGGGGAAAATCAACAGAGTCATTTAGATACATTGTACAAAGGTCTAACACGATTACAAGAATATGGGTTAAAAATAAAAAAAGAAAAATGCTCATTTTTTTCTAAATCTGTGACTTATTTGGGATATAAGATTGATGCAGAAGGGATTAAAACAAACCCAGAAAAAATTAAAGCTATTATAAATGTGCCTAAACCTACCACAATTACTGAACTCCGGGCGTTTTAGGTATGATTATGTACTATGGTAAATTTGTCAAAAATATTAGTATAATTTTATCACCTTTATACAACTTACTTAAAAAAGGAGAACAATATATCTGGACAGAGAAATGTAACGACGCCTTCAACAAGGTTAAAGAATTATTGATCCTAAGAAGGGTATACCGACAATGGCGGCTTCACGAATGCAGAGATGGGCTGTCATCTTGTCAGGTTACAATTACGACATCGAATACATCAGAATGGATAAGAATGTCGCGGACGCTTTATCACGGCTTCCTTGTGAGGAAATGGCTGAAAACACTAAAGAGGTTACTTATGTAAATTTTGTGAACGATTTTTTACCAATTACGCATAAGCAAGTAAAGGAAGAAGTAAAACGAGACAAGATTTTAAGAATAGTTAAATTTTAAGATAGTTATGTTTTTGCAATCAGGGTGGCCAATTCGAGAGGAAAATAATGAATTAAAACCGTACTTTCTCAGGAAAGACGAACTATATTTAGATGATGGATGAGTCATGTGGGGATACCAAACATATTTCGTAAGCAAATTCTCAGCGAATTACACATAGGTCATATAGGAATGGTAAAAATGAAAGCTATGGCAAGAAGTTACGCGTGGTGGCCGGGAATTGATTCTGATATTGAGAGATCCTGTAAAGAATGTGAAACTTGTGCTAAAGAATCTCCAGCACCGGTTCGCGCCTCGCCACAGCCTTGGAAATTTCCAACAGAACCATGGAGTCGGTTACATATAGATTTCTTAGGTCCTTTGTATGGAAGATCGTTTTTCGTATTAATCGACGTTTATTCTAATTGGATAGAAGCGTTCCAAATATCGAAAACAACAGCTACAGCAGTCACTCGAGTTTTAAGAGAAACTTTTTCTTGATTTGGGATACCAAAAGAAATAGTGTCGGATAATGGATCACCCTTTACTAGTACAAAGGCTACATTTATGAAAAACAATGGTATTATTCATACTTTCACACCAGCTTATCATCCTGCTTCCAACGGTGCTGTTGAAGGTGCGGTAAAACTATGCAAAAGAGCAATAAAGAAGAGCCAAGTAGAAGGTTGTGACCTGGAGGTAGCTCTGCAAGCATATTTAATGGCATATAGGAACGCAATCCACAGCACCACAGGTCAGTCACCAGCCATGTTACTACAAAAACGTTCTTTACGTTCACGATTAGATCTGTTACGACCCAGAGCAGACTTGGAAACCAGAGTTAAAACAGTACAACAGAAACAAGTTAAAAATGCAGGTGGACAAAATCGACAACTAAGGATAGGTGATCCTGTGTGGGTATGGCAGTATGGTAGCAGTAATAAATGGGAAAAGGGGTTGATAGAGGAAATTCAAAGTTCTAGAAATCTCATTATCGGGAAAGTAAACGGTCAACCTCATCCTATTAGGAGACATATTGATCAGGTTAAGTACAGAAAAGAAATTCAAACACTAGCGTTTTCCTGTCCGACGAGTAGCACAGGTAAAGCCAGAATAGTAGCTGACTCTGCAAATACTGCGCCTCCCTTGTTATCCACTCGACCCCAACGAACGGTTAAGCCCATCTATCGATATGGAAATCCTATAAGTTATTAACATAAAGATATTTTGTATTTACAAATGTATTTCAGGTGGCTATCTATAGATATCTATACCTTATTAATATTGTTGTCACTTTATCATTTCCAATTATATCTTTTGTTGTGTATTAATTTAGTATAGGGGTGTAAGGTATGTCCTAATTAATATATAAACATGTAGGTAGTGATAGATACGCGTAATTTTGACAGTTGTAAAATAAACGGTTTACAAACAAGCTGCGTTATTTTTATCTGGGATCTTAGTTATTAATAAGAATAGAAACCCATCCGAAATCTTGGAATACGTCATAACGGAGCGAATAGTAAATAAGCAGTTGTTGACATATCCAGAGCTTAATGATATTCTCAGTGATCGCCAATACGGTTTTCGACAAAAACGATTTACTGGTGACCTCCTAGGTTGTGCCACCTATTACTGGAGTGAGGCTATCGAGAAACATGGAGAAGCCGTAGCCGTTTCTCTAGATGTCTCGAAGGCATTTGACAAGTATGGCATGTTAGCATCTTAAGTAAGCTCCAAGCATACGGAATACCCGAACGCCTACGGACTTGGATTCGCGATCTCCTTAGAGAACGGACTATACGAGTAGTTGTTGATGGCTGCTCGTCTGATCACAAGGCTGTAAATGCCGGAGTTCCTCAGGGATCTGTACTCTCAGCAACCCTATTTCTGCTGCACATCAATGATCTGCTTATACCCGGTATCTTTGGGTACGCGGATGACAGCACTGTATCTGAGAGGTATATGTCCAGTCCTTACGTTAACTTCTCGGAAATCCATAAAGAGAGAGAGGCCATGATCGAACGGTTGAATAAAAACCTTAGGTTTGTTGCTGACTGGGGTGATTCAAACCTGGTTAACTTTAACCCCGAAAAGACACAAGCGTGTCTTTTCTCTACAAAACAAAGTCCGTTCGTCTTGACTCCTACTTTTCAAGGTGTTTCTTTGCAAGTGATAGACAACCTCGAGCTTCTTGGGATCCAACTAACATCGGATCTCAATTTCTGGCGCTCAAATGAACAGAAAGCGAGAACAGCTGCAAGAAAAAGTGGGATCCTCTCTAAAGTTAAGCAATATTTTACACCAGAACAACTTCTCAACCTCTATCAAGCTCAAGTACGCTCATGTGTGGAATATTGCCACTTATGGGATGGATCAGCCAAATATCAGCTGTCCGCTCTTGATTCTATTGAGCGTCGTGCTCGTCGGCTTATCGCTGATGAAGCACTGTTGGATAAAAGAATGCTCAGTTTAGACCATCGACGAAAAGTAGCATGTCTCTCAGTGTTTTATTTTATAGGTTACACTTTGGAGAGTGTGTACAGGAATTACATGATATAATTCCGCCGTCCCCATTCCATCTGAGGACGACTAGACGCCGTGAGGGTTTCCACCCTTACGTGGTTGATATTCGCGTAATTCGTACGAAGCGATTTGCTTTCACATTCATTATACGTACGGCTAAGGAGTGGAATTCACACCCGGCGTCTGTCTTCCCGACATCTTATAACTTGGGAGTCTTCAAGAGTAGAGTGAATAGGCACCTAGTGGGTAAGCGCGATACATTGTCGGCCTCATCGTCACTTACCATCAGGTGAGATTGTGGCCTAGCGCGTACCTGTTGAATATAAAAAAAAAAACCACAGAACATCTCGGGGTACTAGCTCGTATGCCTTCTCCACATCAACAAACACCATATGCAAATTCTAATGTACACGTCTTTATTTTTCGTTCAGTTGCCGGTTGTGATCCGGTGAAGCTGATAAGACCTTGCTAGGTCAATAGCTAAGTCAGTTCGGGAAAAAAGGCTCCATTGCTGAAGGGCGAAAATGGCACTGTCATCGTACGTCCATCTTTGTACATATAAATAGTATATAAATATTTCTTTTCCATCATTTTCTTCCGGAAGATGTGCTCTAAATGATAGTGTAATTTGTATCAAAATTCACTTCGTAATTTAGAATAACAAAGGTAACACACAGACAGACACAAAAATCGACTTTGTTTTATAATATTTATAGATTATTAAATTATTTTAAAGGATACATTTATTACAATGGGTTAATTCAATCAACTCATCACTCCTACTGTCGTATCTGTTTCATGTTGTCTTTTTCCAAACAACAAGCCAGTAGAGTTTAAAAGTAATTAAGGATGGAGTTTTGGGTAATTTTCGTTTGTAATTTGTGCGTTCAGTTGAACAAAGTGAGTATGCGAATTTATACGAACGCTGGTTCCTCCGACACATAAACACACACACACACCGCAGAAATGGTGTAATTGTGGGGTTAATGTATGAAAAGTTATTAGGTGCTTTTGAAAATTATGCCAAAAAAAAAATAATTTGTTTACTCTTTAAAAATGATAAAATAAAAAATTAAACCTAGAAAACTCCACTATGTAATACATTCGATTCTTAGTCTTAAAAAAAATATTTTTATTTTTAATGAGTGTCATAACAGTTTATGTTATGACCGTGAAATATTATACTTGTGCACAACATGTCTTTTAAAACCTTTCTACTATATCCGTACATAACATATTTTAATAAACTGATTATTACGTCTTGGTGGAATGTATCCAGAAGAAATCAAACAGTACTAGGGTCATAGGACGCCTTCGCCTTAATATACGAGTATGCTTTCAGAATTCTTTCCATGCTATGTTTTCAATCCTGACACTGCTGACATTAATTCGATAAATAACTTGGCCGTTAGTTATGTTAAATAAAATCTGGGAGATAACAGACAACAAATCGAGAAAAATTGTCAATAAAAATAAAATCATAGCTACATAATAAAAATGTGTTTAATGAATGTGGTTCAATACTGAATGGTTTAGGGGAACGCATCGCCCGGATACCTCACCGCGTCTCAATGTATCATCTAATTATATAACTGCACTTACACCCCTCGTTTGTTCGGCATCTAATGAGGAAACGTATATCACCCTCGTACTCAGGACTTCCTAACTCATTTCGTGTGTCATCTCTCACATATATAATAATAGAGTCGTTTTTGTCGTTTTCGTTCTTCACTTTCACCTAATAGTGCGCGCTTTAACATTTCTAGTGTCTTCCTTATAATATAAAAAAAAAAATTTCTACAAATCATCATAAGAATGTAAGATACTCACTGCAAGCCGCATGTCTCTTCCTGATGGAAGGTACGGGCATAATTGCTATGGCGTATTGGCGATGTCAACTTCTGAAAAATCCACAGTTGTATGTTGTTCCCGCATACACTAGTACTACAAGAACATTCTCAGTTCAGATTTCCTCATAATGTTTTCCTTCACCGTCAGTCAATAGTTTAATAATTTAAATTGATAATGTACGTGAATTTCGAAGAATTGTTTGATATATGCCAGGGCTGATATTTCACTGATCAAACCAGTAGTCCACCAGAACTTTTTTATGAACAAATATAAAAAAGTAATATATTTAAAAAACCCTGTAGAATTAAGTATCATTTGAGAATCACAATGCATCATAGTTGTGTAATGCAATCTATTGAGCCTAACTCTCGACTCACGGTTGGGATCACTGGAATTCCCACATAATAAACCGTTGGTACTATATAAAAGTATTCACACGAAAACAATAAATTTCTTTGTGATGTTTGTTCGTGATCGAAACAATTAGTGTCATGTCATGTGTCGTGTGTCATGTAGTTCTTGTGTACATGTAATTTACTGAACAGCGGTACGTCATAATTTATTTTGTTAGAGTTAGATTAATTATTCATTTGTATCTAGTTATAATATCATTGTTTGTATCATTCGCGTCTGGTTCATTCTTTCAACTTTGCTCTAACTTTCAGCAGTCACTCTTTTGATTGTTCTGTTCCTTTGTGATGACTTTAGAAACTTTTTTACAACAAGCAATAAAAAAGGTTTTATTTGAATGTATAATAACTCAATTTGAATTGTTTTCTTCTTTATTTGTACTCGAGTGGTTATACAAAATTACGGTATAAATGGGGTGTAAGGGGTGCTGGGGTGTAAGGGGTGTCGAATAACATCATAAGTGGGGTGTAAGGGGTGTCGAATAACATCATAAGACTCGAGACACCCAAGCCAACCTCACCTGCAGGTGCACCCTGCTGAATAACGAACGAGGCAATGGCGATAGCGGGGTGGTAGGGTTTTACAGCCCGACTGGGTCGCAACCACCATGCATATGGCGAAAAGGCCCGTAATAGTGATTCGCTTCTATGGGTCGCGTTTCGGGATCAGCCTGTGCATATCCAGCTTATTACAGACTGGCATGATAGTGGCGACCGGCGATGAACGGTGTGTCAATCGGTGGTCGCTATTATTTTTGGATTGTACTGTGCTTACCATCAGGCATAGTGCAGTCACTTTGCCGTGCTACAATAAAAAAAAATTATTTATAAATGTTATGAATTTATGTTTGTATAATAATTAGATATGCATATTATTTATTAAAGCATATAATTGTAGCCATTAAACTAGTTTATTATAAAAATATGTATACAAATTCCAATGTAGTGAATTTGTCTAAGGAACTATTTTTTGTAGTAATTATTAAACATGATGCTATAAATATAAACAGTATGTCAACGTTAGTTGAGTGCGTCACCTGAGCTACGGGTATCACATCAAAGGGGCTATTTAAAGATAAGTGAAGCGTACTGAACCGGTCGCCCTCGTGCTTGTAACAGTGCGGCGCGATGCGACCTGCTCATCTAGTGGTGTCATATATTATGAACGTGTCACGCGCTCAGTCATAGCACAAGAAATGAACAATACACACTTTAAATATTACAGCATTAGAAACTGTATGACCCAATAGCTAAATTACAGCGTTAGTAACTGTATGACCCAATAGCTAAATTACAGCGTTAGTAACTGTATGGCCTAATAGCTAAATTAACGTTACAACAGCATTTTTAATTGATACGTATCATATACGTAAATTCAAAAGTGCGATGTAACGTGATACAAATTCGTGATTCCGCACTGCTAGCGGTTTTCCTGTCAATAAAATATCTTTTCTCTAAAGATATGGAACGTAAGAAGCGTGTTGTGCTTCTGTTAAGTATGACTGCTGCGCTGTTTCATATAAATTGAAGCTCGTAGCGAGAAATAGAGTAATCAATTAGTCGGCGATAACAAAAAATGGATACTCTATTTATCCATACGATTAAATAAAATTAAGTTTAACATAACATAATAAGAATGCTCGAAACAAATCGCGTTGCAGTTTTTTGAGTACCATTCAACAAATTCTTAGTTTTTGATAATGTCACGTCGCGATTTAACGTGTTCAACTGTGTTAAAAAGCTGTAAACACGTTCTAATTGTTACTCTCGTACATAGCCTACATACAGTTTTTTTTTATTGGAATTGATATCATGAATGTAAAATCGTGATGTAAAAAGTATAAATATTATTTAATAATTCTTGTAATCCCATAGAAAAGCGAACTCGTCTAAATGTTATCTGTACATTTATATCTACAATGGTTTGAATAGTCAATAAAATGTACACTTTATTATCTTGTATAGTGTAACACTTTTAGATGTTTTTTACACACTAATTTGGTACAATGTTTTAAACCGTGTTCGTTTTATTTTGAACACGATGTTTCATTATAACTGAGATAATAAGCTATTAATAACATTAACTGTTTATATAATAAAAGTACTAAGTAAAATCTTACATACAAATGTATTGTAGTGATAGTGAATTTACTATTATCTGAGATGTTTTTAAAACCATAAAATACGAAGTGCAGTACTGTACATTAATGTTACAGCGCGAGAGAGTGCGCCTTCAATATGAATACGGATTGTACAGTAATATAAATAAATTGCTATGAATGCATCGACATCAGTATTTCCGCTATTAGACGTGTTTATTTATGGATTTAAATTTGACGTGTTTCGGTACAATAATATCGATTCTCCAGCACCCGACCAACATGTATTTTTTTTTTTATTATGTTCATTTGCATATTACGCTATAAGTTTCAGGAATTCAGTATCTTAACTCTGTCCTCTTTTTATATTCTTGATTATTTAATGTATGTCCGCAAAAATACTAGAAACAGCAACAAATTGGTCATGCCATGTTTCAGATTCACCAAGACCAAAACAGTTTTTGGTAGTAGTGTTATGCTTTATAACAATGTCCCAAACACATTACTAATTTGCCGAATTTAAGCCACTGTTCCAACACCATGTCAAAACGGTTTTAATGTTTAAACGATATTGTAGGTGAATCAATATGTGTACGATGGTGACGTCTGAAAATACGACCCTCTCTGCGCATCCACTTGAAAGGAATGTAACTGTCTGTGTTTTGTATATATATATTTCGAAAATATATACCAGATCAAGTTTCTTGCTAGTTCTTCTTGATGATTGACTTGTTTTTCCGAACTGGTGGTAGTTTTGACGTTCATAGGCGATTTCTCAGGGACTAAATTGGATAAAGTATTTTTGAGTTTACTTCACCCTGTATCGATATTCGTTCTAAAAGTGTTAAAGTGTAGGTGTAAAAGTGTTCGAAAACGTCACACGCAATATATATAAAAGTACTACTTTAATACAATAGTGATCCCTATAATTTTAACTGTGCATTATCGAACTATATCCAAAATAATAAAGGAAAGTTAAGTAATCGCTTTACGTGTATAGTAGACATGTCGAGGGAGTCCACCGAGAGAACATTATCCTCGATAAGCCGTCAGGTTTAACGAGAGGTGAGAGCGGCTCTGATCACTGCGGCTACGTGTTCCCTGAGGAGACGACGCACGACACCTCTAACTTACTTTAACAACCTATCCCGCCTTCTTCATATTGCCTTTATTCACTTTCTATTATAGATTATTCTCATCTTGAAGTTAACTATGATTAAACTTAAGGTATGCATATAAATGCAAGTTTCTTTACAAATTGTTGTGCTATCGTTTTCAGACTCTACTTCAAACGACGTAACTTCCAATCTTTGTGATGAATCGGAGTTTTCTGTGAATGAAGCCATTCCATGCTCGCAAGTTTTATCAGAGGACTATTTAAGTAATCGTTACTACGCTTAAGTTGAATTTTTGTCATTGTATCAGCATGTTTACTATTTTAGGCAACACTGTGTGATTTAAGATCAGTCGTAATTATAGTCAAACATTAAATATACAGATAAGTATATACTTTCCATATAAATCAACGATTGTAAAATTGTTTCAATGAATGAAGCTGTATTGTCTAGGTTAGCTTCTAAACCTACTCATCGATTCAATCTTATGTGAACTAGTTAATGATATCCGTAGTAAATAACTGTCTCCAACCATACGTACTGTAAATAACTAGTCAGTTAAGTTACGGACACATTAATTCTGACGACAAAATTATAGTAACACAAGTGCTTTATTGTTCGGTGCCTGAAAAAATGCTGCGCTTGCATCTTTACTCGCATAAACAGCGTTCATGCAACGGCGGCGCCGCGCCGAGTCGGGTGGTTAACTTCGCTTCCGTACTCTCCGCGACATTACTCTACGGCGATTCAACCTAAGCTCCGATCCTTCCGACGTCTTCAAGATATTTACTTACGCGATACCGTAACTATCGTTTACTAAACAATCGGGATCACACTGTACATTCATACAGTACGGATATATGATCTATCTATGGTGTTTTTTTAAGTAGTTAGACTTATAAAATGCACATATGTATATTTACTTAGATACATTCTCGACAGTGATTCAATATAACCCAGAAATACCGTCCACCCATGGTGTGCTGTAAAATTAATTGAAAATTGTGTCATGACTTGCTATAAATTTCTTTATTTTCGTAAAGTTATGTTTACTTATTATTTGAAAGCCTTACCACCTTATGTAGCCACCTATTTTATTTAAAATTTATAATCTATACTAATATTATAAAGCTGAAGAGTTTGTTTGTTTTTTTTTGTTTGGTTGAACGCGCTAATCTCAAGAACTACCGGTCCGATTTGAAAGTTTCTTTCAGTGTTAGATAGCTCATTTATCGAGGATGGCTATAGGCTACATATCATCACGTTAAAACCAATAGGAGCGGAGCACTAATGAAGAATGTCTCAAAATCTGGCTATTTTTTAGAGCATCCGCTGCGTGTCAGTGTCAGTATTATATGCGTTGCCATAGTAACATGATAACATTCTATCGTAAATATTATTAGGGTTTATTTTGTGTTACTGTTCAAAAGTTTATTCTATGTTATTTTTAATCTCAATTTTTGATTATAAGTAGTACGTCCAGTTTTCTTCTATGTCTAAGTTAATGTAAAGGTGTAAGCGCCAAATCTTCTATATAATATTTCGATAATTTTTATCTTCTTAATTTTCAAGACCCCAGAATACATGCTCCGTGGTATTATTTTTCATTCATTTCACTCATGCACAATAAACAAACCATATTACATTAAACGCCGCCAATTTAACACAATATAGAGTCAAATAACACAAGATTATGAATAAAATACAAAATCCCCTACATAACAGACTGAAATCCCGTCAAAAACTCCTCAAAAAGTTTATTCTACGTTAGTTTTGTTCTCAATTTTTGGTGTGTGATATATTACGTATTATAAGAATAAAGCGTGTGTATATAATATTCAAATAAATACTTTTTGATGAATACATATATCTGCGGTGCTACAAATATCAACATTTTTTTTCATTCTGTCGATATATCTGTTTGTTTATTAGTTCCGGGTAATCTCCGAAACAGCTGGACCTATATGAATGGTTTTGTTTTCTTAGAAATGACTACGCTATTGACCTATCAAGGTCTTAACAGCTTTAACGGACTACAAGTAATATTTGAACGGGAATTTTACGGGCAAATACCTAACTAATTAGCTGTTTTATTTTAAGCTAGCGGGTTCTGTAGACGATACCCGCTCTAATAATAAGACAAACTATACCTAAACCTTGCCCAAATTTCAATTTATATATTGGTTAAAACGACATGAAGATGCGTTTTTGATCTTATCGCGAACAGATATATAGACAGACGTGAATCACGACTTTGTTGACACTATGTTGTGATGAACTGTTATTTGTGCATTCGTATGTGTGAAATTGACCAAAAATATGTTGTTCACTGTAAACATGCGCGTGTGATGGACATTGTACTGGACTCCAAGAATAAATATATTTGAAAGTCATATGTTTATACGTGATTTAAATTTTAGCAAGGTATAATAATAACTTAATTATATCAACAATATGGACATATTATATCTATATAATAAAAGATTGAACACATATTGTTCGATAATGTATAGCTTAATATTTTCATTATTTATATAGTGTAAGTGAGCACTGAGGGTGACACATATATAGTAGTTATCCAGCTGTCCAGCTATGTGGCTTATGATAAATGCCATCCCATTCGATACACTATTAGTATTCACATATATAATGTACATGTTACCTCTTACTGTAGTTGATGTGCGTGTCATACTTACAAATATATTTGAAAGAGTATTGTTGTTCTTTACACATCTGATAACAATTTTAAATTTATTTAATACGTTCAAAAAACGCGTGCGTAGCCGCGGGTAACTAGCTGTTAATTAATATTTTCAATTAAACATCGTTTTTTTTATGTTTATATATCTTTTTTAAGAAATGTGGCAAATAACTGAGAAGTGTACCCTTTGACAAAAAAAAAAAAAACTCTAATAAAGCTAACTTTAAAAAAACAATGAACTATGGTCGAATGTCGACCATTGGGCGCCCACTAGTTTACATAAATGCGTGAGGAATGAGCTAGCGGTCGAGTGGCGACGCGAGGCGACGCGAGGCGACGCGACACAGCAACGTATTAACGTCAGTACATAAATGAAACCAAGTTCCGAGGGAATTGGGTTAACGTCCTGATTGATGGCTTTATGGCTCTATTATGAACGTTTAATACCTTTATTAAACTTGTCACGCTATGTACTTCCTAGTGTAGGCAGGGAAACTTTTTAAATAATACTTCAATATTCAAAAATGGGTTTAGCATAATTCTTCTAGTTTTAAGTTAAATGTTTTCATTCATTTAGCATTAATCTTTTTCTTCTATAAATATAATAAGAATCTAAATCTAACATGTCTGTACTTTTTATATATTTGTGAAAATAATTGTGTCGCGTATCTTATAATAAGTAACAAAATACATTTAATTATTGGTAATGTTGTCTCTTTATCTGTCTGTTTGTTGGAATATACATCACTGCGTTTATGATAAAACCTCGCCAAGAAACTCAATAAGCAAATAGAGTAATATTTAGTCTTGGTTTTATTACGATTTTAATATTTTACGATTTTCACTGTATTAAAAGTTATTGTAATTGTAATGACGACACGGCTTCAGTACGAGATAAAATTAGATAAGTAAATGGATCTAATACATTTAGATGATTTTATTAGTCAGTGTTTTTTTTATTAGGCCTCGCGAGGACGGAGTCGCGGGCATAGCTATTAATAATAAGTATCTTGCAGATTTGACTATTCAATTCATACGTTATTTGTTCATCTTAGGTAAAGATCACATTTATTGAATGTTTCCTAAACAGCGTTTCTTGGTATTAAAATACAACGAAGGTGTTAAATATCAAAATAAAGCCTGTGTATAAATTATGACAGCTTCATTCGTGTTGTGGAAAATAAATAATGTTATCAAAATAACAGTAGTTTTAAGGAATCGAACACAAGACAATAGAGAAGTACCTTCCCCTATGTTAATAGGACATTTATACGTATAGTATGTAATGTTAGGTAGGGAGCACAGCTTGCAGGGGAAAATGTAGGGACGAAGAGGGAAGAGGTCCCAGTCGGCAAAGAATAGAATTTTCCTGCAGTTCATTTGAATGAAATGGACGTACATATATCCCGGGATTGTCTCCTGCGCTGAAACAATGGGATACTTACTGGAAGCATGATTTATCAATGCGTTGCTCAAACTATATTAATCTGATTCAAGTGTATATACTGACGTTCATCTTATTCACGAAACGTTTTGTCATACATCACAAATAAATATATTTTAGCTTATGTCAATACAGTGGATTAAAAAAAATCAATGAAAAGTTCAAAAGTATTAAAATAATATTTTTTATTTGATTTTACATAAAACATTGTCTTAGAAGTCAACGTATGTTTTCATTTTAAATAAATACATACAATCGTAAATGTTAAATACTAGCTATACCCGCAGCTCCGCACGTGTTTTCTTTTAATAGTATTAAAAAATTATAAACTTGTGAATTTATGTACAATTATAGAAACGCTTTCTAAACACAATTGTAAGTACAACACGCACGCCACTTACAGTAACATGTAACGTGCACATTAGATTTATAAATACTAACAGCGTGTCAAATGAGGTTTACTATCAGCAACATATTTGGACTTTAACCCACCATATAACTACTTTAGCACTCACACTATATAAGAAAGAAATGTTACAATAATATTATTATATAAAAATTAAATATTATAGTGGAGTAATCAATTAATTGATTTTCTTTTTGTTGTAGTTAGACATAGAGGTTGTCTGCCTGGCGGAAGTGCAAAGTAGCGTCCACTATAATATTGAATTATGGATTTCTGCAAAGTAACGCCTTCTTCAATCAAATATTATAAAGATTTACATTACATTTAATATACATTGTCATTATAATTAGGATTTTGTGACTTTACAATAAATAAATGCTTGTCTGTTCCGCAAGAAATCGTATTATGGAACTCTTTGTCTAGGCAATACGTTTATGGTCTAAAATCTTATTAGGAAGACCTCTTCTATCTCCAAAGTTACTATTAAATTAAAATATCGAATTGTAAACAATAAACTGACTATAATTTTTAGATTGAAAAGTAAAGTCTTGAAATCTTACTAAATTTCATGCAGACACAGTCGCGAGTAACAGCTAGTCTAAAATAGAGTAATCTCAATTACTTTTTATAAGTTTCCCTATCTACCAGAAAAAGTCCTGTGAAAATCGGTCCAACTGCTTAGGGGAAAGCACTATGTGCGAAGCCGTCGTTAACAGCTAGTATAAATTAAAATTGCTTAAATTACTTTTTATAAGATTAGTTATCTGCCAGTGCAAGACCCGCGAAAATCGGTCTAACCGTTTTGAAGAAAGTACTGTGGGCAACGCCACGGTTACCACATAGTATAAACTAAAATTGCCCAAATTACCGTTTATACGGTCAGCTATCTGCCAGTAAAAGTCTTGTGAAGATCGGTCTAACCGCCATGGAGATAGCATTGCTTACGAAGCCACGGTTAACAGATAGTCTATTTTAAAGTAGCCTATGTAACCCGCTGTAATTTCAGTTATGTGCCAGTGAAATTCCCGTCAAAATCGCTCCAGTCGTTTCGGATATTACCCGGAACAGACAGACGAAAAAAGTTTTAAAAATTGCTTTTTTGTTACCAGAAGCGTATACTTTTATGCCCAATCAGTAAAAAAATGATATTTTGATATTACATACAGACACTTCGTTTTTATTATATCTATAGACAAAATTTTCCTCTAAGCTGACAAGAAAATGATTCTGAACTCTATATGGCATTTAACCAATTAATAAATATATTAATTAAATAAAAATTAAATATATTAATTAAACATATTACAATAGATATTATACTAACTATATATTACGATTGACTGGTTTCATCAAATTTTGCTACCGTACAGAACCCGTCGTGGTAAAATATTGATTACTCATAATATAGTAATTAGTACTGTAGCCATTTTAATCGAATCAATTTTTGAAACTTTGTATTTTTACAAGCAACATGTCTCAAACACAAAATGGAATATATCGTGTGTCGTAATCTTGGAGCCTCCATAAAAAAAATGTTTCGCTATATTCGAAGGCAAAATGTTATTTCACACTTCATTAATATAATGGAAGATATAAAACGCATATGTTACTCGGAAAAACCGTCTAAAGCTACGACATTTGCGTAAAATATTATTTATTATATTCATTTCAATTTAGAGTGACTTCAAATGTTGCCTTTTTAATCATAAATTCACAAATAAACTTAAACCATTTGATTACATCTTTATGAATATTTCTCGTACTACTGCTTATTTTTAGTATTGGTTTGTAATTCAAATTTATCAAAAAATAAGTTAATTCTTACACTAACGAGTGATAATGCACTATTTTACATGTGCTGATGGAATTGCATAAAAATTCTGAATGTAGTTTTCAGAACCAGAAAGTAGGTGTTTAGATTCCACACTGTTACACTTTTCTGTAGATATAAGGTACCAGTAAAAATAACATTTTAAGTAAATTTAATGCAACCCACTCTTAATCAAGAAAGAAACATCATTTCCATGGAATGTTAATAACATTTTCACGTAAACGGAATCTAAATGCCAGCGTTGATGCTTGAAACAGCTTAATCCATCTTGACGAGACATTAACTAGTAATGTAAAGTATTATTTGGACTACATATTATTACGCTTTCTATGCGAATTAAGCATTTACTAGTGGGCACCCAGTGGTTGACATTCGACGATAGTTATTTGATTTTTTAGTTTGAACTTTATTAGGGTTCTTTTGTCAAAGGGTATATATACTTCTTTTCATCGTGCCTACTCAGTTATTTGCCATGATCTTTATATATAAACATAAAAAAAAATTATGTGTAAATGATAATTGAAATTAATTATAAATTTGAAACTCAAACCGTGGTTAAATTTTAAAAACATGACTTACGAAAAAAAAGAAATTTATCGCAACCCATGACACAATTTTCAATTAATTTTACACGACACCATGGGTGGCTGGTATTTCCGGGTGATATTGAATTAAATGTAGTCTGTTCATTAAGAGAAATAGTGATATGCCCAGTATCATCGACTGGAAAAGTAATGAATTCACAATACAATCAAATGGTGAATCCAAGACAAAGATGTTTTAATACTACCATTAGCTTTTGAAAATAAATACTTTTTTGTTGCTAAATGAGGTTGAATTGCAACATGGTAACCGCGTAGGTCTAAGTTATGGATTACTTTTATGAACAAAATTTCTTATTTTGATTATACAAATTATTATATGGCTCATTTTTTTATTAAATCATCATTTGAAGTGAATCCACCATAAAAAATAATAAACATTACAATAATAGTTATATTTTATAATATCATTGTTGAATGTAGGATAAAAATGGTAATTAGAACGTAACAGTTAAAAAATACATACAGTCGAGCATAGCAACCTCCTTCACAACCTCTTTTGAACTTCGTAATTATTGACGGCTGTCAAAATGTCTTTTTTATTTACATGTGTGTATATGTTGTGTTAAATTCAATCCGTAGTATGAGTAGTGCATATTTTAACGAATTTAACGTACTTCTAATGCATTTTTTATAAAATAAACAGCTTTCTGCACTTCTCCGCCATATAAACTTTTACTATGCCAAGTTTCAAGTTCACCCGTTGACGGCAAATAGGTTAAAAAAGGGTACAATTTTTTTGCTTCACGTATTAATATATAGAAGATAACATTTAAAAATTGTATACTTTTTTTTGCTCTGACTACGCTATTGACCCACCAAGGTCTTAACAGCTTCACCGGACTACAAAATTGTATATTCAAAATGAATTAACGAATTATATGAGCCGGTTAGTATGTCGCCAAGCGACTGTTGGTGTGTTCCGGAAGCTGCACATGAGAGTTAATCCCCTCAAAACCTATAAGGTAAAAAAATGATCCAGATAAAAGTCGTTATTCCCATTAAACAGCAAACCAAACGGTTTGAGCCGTTCTAAGGAATTCATCAGGAAAAACAACGTATCATTAACTGGCCTCTTATAAGACTGTCCTCAATTGAGATCGGTTATCAATTGACACAAACTGCATAGACAAGTAAACTTGAGGTACACTGCTTGCCTATTTCTAACTTCATACTATAATAAATGGTGTATAATCACTGTAAAAACGTGTGCTGTGAGAACAGGTTGAGAGCCGCTGAGGGCGCGAGGTTTGTCGCTCGACGTAATAAAGCAGCGACTCTTAGCGTAACCACGTAACTTCACAAAATATAAATGCGGCATATTTCTCTCGACGAAGTGTTATTCCACGCTTCATTATTTTAATAGACGATATAAAATGCATGTGTCGCTCGCGGTAACTCTTTACCTCGCGCCGGTAGATTTTTACTGAAATGAAGTGTCGAACGAGCTATATCATTCTTTATTTAGAAAATTGTGTAAAATATACAATATATTATTTTTGCCTTCACTAAAAATATTAAAGATTTCACATTAATCAAATGTATAGATATTACAAGAGGGGAAGTAGCCGATTACAGAACGGAATAAAGAGGTTTTCTTAGAATATAATGTAGACGTTGGACGTAACGCTGAGCGGCGCTATCTCATCGTAAGCTTTGGAATTCCCAAAAATAATTGAGCCATAGATCAGGGAACGCGGCGAACTGCTATTTCACGGTTCATTACTTTAATGGACGATATAAAATGCATGCGGCGCCGCAAAAAGACTCTGAGACGCTGAATTCTTGCCGAAATGGCGTCTGGGACCTGCCTTCGTTCCACTTTGACTTGCCAATTACTGTTTTGTTACTTTATACGTGTTTTATGAGTTTTTATACTAAGGGTTTGTCTCGAGTAACACGTAAAGCTTTGTTTCTGCTTACTATACAACAATGCTGGTAAAAAAAAATTGTATACTATGTTATGGAACAGTACCACTTGTTACTTTGTAACGACTATAATGGATCAGTGATAGATTGTTCTAACACTGCGTCGATCTACGAAGTTTCGAATCGAAATCACTTTATTCAATTTAGGCCCTGAGAAGGCGCTTATATACGTCAAAGTTACCACCCGTTCAGAAAACAACCCAGTCATCGAGAAGAACCGCCAAGAAACTAGTTCTCAGGTTTGGTGTACCACCATTTTATTCCACATTGTCATTTAATACCAGATGAAATAGTTGCCAAACGCTAAGAACCTACGAAGTATATGTATATTTATTGAAATGAGAATTAAAGTATTCTTAGTGGGCGCCCAATGGTCGACATTCGACCATAGTTATTTGATTTTTTAAAGTTTTAATTTTATTAGGCTGTCAAAATGTCTTTTTTATTTACATGTGTGTATATGTTGTGTAAAATTCAAGCAATGAGTAGTGCATATTTTGATTAATTTAATGTACTTCTAATGCATTCTATATAAAAGCTTTCTGCACTTCTCCGCCATATAAACTTTAACTATGTGTTAGCTACCCACCTCCGGTGCCGTTCGTGTCTCGAGATACTAGCGCCAAATATTAGAGATACGCATTGATACTAGCGCCAAGCGTCAACATATAAGAGAGACACATTAACACTAACGCCATTTTATTAAAGATACATAAATGAGAATTATTATAATTATATAGATTTCAATCGAGACATAAATAGGAACTGATATTGTTTATTTATTACTTGCATAACATTAGTTCTATGATAATAATATTAATTGCTTTGACTGCCATAGTTTCACCTCTAAAGGGCTAGATGTTAGTTTGACCTCTAAGGGGCTAGATGTCGCTACTCTACACACATAATTGTATGTCTAAACATATTTCAGATACATAAATAACAACGATTTTATATAGAATTGATGTACGTAAATAATATTAATTTGTTCGTTAATTATTATCTTTGTGTTACTTAAAACATATAGCGGAATAATAAGTAAATGGTAATTGCTTTAATTTATATAGTACGTCTTATATATTATATAGTTCTGCCTATAAAAGGCAAGATGTCGGTGTTATCTTCGCATTCCTTTGTGACGCATTCCGTTGTGAATTGTACTGTAAGCCGTAACTTTGGGCAAATAAAGAGTGAAAAGTAACTACTTGGTATTTATTGGCATCCTGACTGCATCGCCTATCTCGTATATACAACCTGCTAACATATGTCAAATTTCAACTTCACCCGTTCACGGGAAATAGGTTAAAAAGGGGTACAGAGATTTTACTTCACGTATTAATATATAGATGAGATGGTATATATAAAATGGCATAACAATATATTTTTTTATTTCACTGTAAGTCTTGGGTACTTTATTCAAATTCCTTCGCGATCCATCGCCGGAACCTATTGGTCTGTTGGTTGAACGAAATAGAAAATATATTATTCAATAGAGTAGTTCTATAAATTTTTAGTTTCATAATTTTAGTGGTTACAATCATAAAAATTGATAACATAATTGTGACATATCCGAATGTATTGAAAATTATTATTTCGTGATTCATTATGGTTATAGATTAGGTACACGAGGGCAGCAAGGTTTTCGCGTTTTCAATAACTTTTAAAAGGTTTATCAGAGAACTTTAAGCATAAGACAAGTCTTATGATTAGGTGGAGGGATTAGGGATAGAGTAGGGATAGGGGTATAGAGGATTAGATTAGGGATTTGGTGGAGTTATATGAAGTTGCAACATTATAATAACATATACGTAACATATTTAAATTGATTAGATGACAGAGCCTAGTGGTGCCTTAGAGCAAGCAGAACGCTTCAGGATCAGTTGGAGAGCATAATGTTGGGTACATTCGTCGGATATATCATATTGTAGTGTATTAGAAATATAATAAAGTGCAAAGCCTTATATAGTAAAAATAGTAATTTTTTTTTTTAAACTGGTACGGCAAAATGACTGTACGGTACCTGATGTTAAGTACAGTACAGTCCACAGATAACGGTGACTGACGCTGTTAAATAACAACGGCAGTCATCGCCATCATGCCGACCTGCACAAGTGCCTCTTCACGCCTTTATTATATTGATTCGCAATTTGTTTTAATACGAGAGATCAGTGTGCAATAATCATAAATCTATAAAACATGAAATATGATTTTTTTTCTTAATTCGAGTCTTATCTACAGAGTTAATTTAGATTTAATATATAATCAATGTAAGCGGATAATAAATAAATAAACATTCACTAGAGTTCTTAGAAACGAAAGCACCGGATATTAAGTACGTTTTTATTCAGTAGTCGACATTCTACCATAGTTCATTGATTTTGTAAGGTTTGAACTTTATTAGAGTCTTTCTGTCTGAGGGATTCTATAGTCAAGGGTTTTCATCGTGACTACTCAATTATTTGCCACTTTTAATTATATAAACATAAAAAAATCTATGTGTAAATAAACATTGAAATTGATTATAAAACAAGAAAAGGCGATTACATAAGGTGGTAAGGCTCTCAAATTGTAAGTAAACATATCTTTACGAAAATAAAGAAATTTATCGCAACCCATGACTCCATTTTCAATTAATTTTACTCGACACCATGGATGGGTGATGTTGAATTAAATGTAGTCTGTACATTATGAAAAATAGTGATATGCCCACTATCATAGTTTGGAAAATACAAGTTATGAACGTAAATAATGAAATGCATGTGTTTCACTGTAAGCGAATCAACATATATCGCTTGTTTGTTTGTTTATATTAACAAGGCGAGCGTTTCAACAACCTAAACTACGAATATGAAAGTATTGTGTAAACACTTGTGAATGTTAACCTTCCGTTCACGTGCAGTAAATACCTTCTACTTTCATTAGGTATGTGCTTTATTTGATTTGACACGCATGCCCAGTGCAGACGGGATTATGCATTAATATTATATAAATGTTCCTTACTTATACATATTATATACTTATATATTATATACTTATACATATTTACTTACTTATACTTATTAAGAACAGAAAATTAGACGGGACACACTGAAAACGAATAATAAAATATATATATTTTGCAGAAGCCTTTCCAGTATCAGTAACCGTATTTTAATTTAACATCGCGTTCTCCACGAAGAATATCTACAAAAATGTTTAACAAAACCTTAACCGTATTTATTATATTGGAAGTGTTAATTAAAATATAATTCATCATCATATCTTACTCTTATCTCAAAGTAACTAGGGTCACAACAAGATGCTGTTAGTTATACTCTTCAAGAGCACACTCGGTACTCACAACTTTTATACAAAAGCCACACATTCTCCACACAATCCATCCATTTCTTATTCAGTCTTTCTTTACTCTTATAACTGACTATCTTCACATTTAACACTCTACAAATTCTGTATTAGTTCATTGAAGCTTGAAATTCATATTTGTCTCTTTTGAAGTTTTTCCTCAATAAATGTTTTATAAGTATACATACTCGTATATATATCGTCAAAAAGCTTCCCCCAAATGTTCTTATCTAAGGACATGTTAATTTAAATAAATCAGAACTCGTATCTCTTTGGAGCGGTACATGTCGACTCCATTTCTAATTTCCTCTTTCAAGAAACAGATTGTTTTTGTCAGTTGAATCGATAATGCTATTCGAATATACCAGTTTTCGGGTCTCGAAAGCTTCCGGGAACGAGCTGCTCGATTGACTGATGCGTATTGGATGTTCCGCGTTAAATCATTATTGAACGATACCGATAAATCTAGTGAAAATGGTGTAAAGAGCATCTATGTATTAAAATCAACTGTTATTCAAAACATTTATTGTATATTGGTTCCGGCAAATCAAAGTAGAGCTTCAAATGATAATTATATATAGGTATATATATTTAAAATAACAGTTAATAAAAAACGATACTATACATTATTTAAAACAAGTAGTACATGGAAAACGTGTTGTTTTGGGGTCACAAATATATCACTTCATCACTATCATAAGGAAATAAAACCAGGAACGATCTTTAATATTAAAAATGCCTTAGCAATCATTTAAAAGACATGCAATAAATAATAAAGCCATTTCAGAGATAAGTAGATTAAAGAGAAAAGACGGCATTTAAGTAGATCATGAAAAGATATTTGTGGCGACATTTGAAAAGCCATTTCGATGATACACTGGCAAGAATTATGAAAAATTGCAGATAGTTAAATTAACAAGTATCATTCAATTTTTTTGTAAATAATTGCAATAGTGTATTATTTATTATGCGAATAAAAGTTATTATTATGTTAAAGCAGCGTATATTATTAGTAAATTGTACTTATATATTCGTATAAGAATGTGTATGTATTTTTTGTTTGAAGACGTGTATATATTACATATTATAATTATTTCCATATTATTGTATGTTGAGTTACTTCTAAAACTAGTAAACCTATACCATAAACTAAACATTAAAAATGCAAAATCCTACATAGTTCAATGTAAAATACAATTTGTTTTAACTCGGCATAAAATGAATCCTCGACGGCTTTTGCCTCCGCCCAGATACCGCGACCTCTAGTGTTACAGTGGGAATGATTCATCAAACTCATTTCCTTTTAAATATAAAGGGCTGCTTCCACAACGTTTATTTTTGGTATGTTAGTATTTGTTTAGAGACACTTAACAATATTTATGGGCGAGCCGCGGCCGGTGCGCGTCACAACACAACGCGACGTAACACGACACGACGCGATAACTAACGTTTTCCAGTATAAATATTATTTTAAACAACGTTCTTGAGACATCATAAATTCATGTCTGTCTTTGTTGTTATGGAATTTGGTAGTAGTAATATAAGGTATAGAACGTAAGTCGTGTTATAAATATTATAATAATAGTTATTTGTTTATAATATCATTGTTGAATTTAGGATAAAAAAGGGTAATCGGAACGTAAGAGTAAAAAAGACATACAGTCGAGCATAGTAACCTCCATCGCAACTTTTTTTGAAGTTCGTTATTGACGGCTGTTAAAATGTCTTTTTTATTTACATGTCTGTATATGTTATGTAAAATTCAAGCAGTAGTGTGAGTAATGCATATTTTAATTAATTTAATGTACTTCTAATGCATTTTATATAAAATAAATAGCTTTCTGCATTTTTCCGCCATATAAACTTTAACTATGCCAAATTTCAAGTTCATTCGTACACGGAAATCGCTTAAAAAGAGGTACAAAGTTTTTGCTTAACGTATTAACCCCTGGAGCTCCTAGTACCATAATGCTTTTGTAGACCATGTGAGGCAGAGGTCAACAGAAAGTTTGGCTGTATAAATCTAAAAACATTACCGAATTTATTACAAAATTTTAAAAATTTGAATAACAATAAGTAATGTATATCTAAACATATAACAAATAATGTAAAAAAATATATAATGTATTTTTAAATTATGTATTCATTTCTAAGAACGTTTTATTTTACAAAATCATGAAATTTATTTATTGGATTTATTCTTATATATAGATAAAATAGAAAAAATATTACACAAGTAATACTCAGTAAATATTTATAGCTGTACTATGGCATAATTATAAAGTCTTATTAGTAATATTTGACCTTTTTTTTTTAAAGGTACATCATGTATTTGTTACAGCAGTTTTTTGATAACTGTGTTCTCCTTGTACTTGCTGTAATTAATATATACAAACAATATATATAATATTGTTTCTTTCAAATATTATATTTGCATCAAAATTTTATATTAAATATAATATTTACTACACTTTTACAATATATGCCCACTATGTAATAAAAGAATGCAATTTCTTCAATAATTTAACCCTATAATATACTCCTTTTAAGTAGACTTGTAGTATTACCGATTTTTTAGTCATTCCGGTTGTATACAATTTTTCAGTACATTATTCCATCCAACATTTAATAATTCAGATAAAATAATATGACAGGGGTAAGTTTTTAGCAAATAAATTTACTATTATTCTTTCTATTTATTATGTATAAGACTTTTTGCAAGAAAATATCTTAAACCTAGCTAAAGGGTATATATTTCATAAAGAATAATACAGAAGAAAAATGTGAGTAGAGAGCTAACTAGAGAAAACATTTGATTTTTTAATATGCAAAACATGAAGTTTTATATCAAATATGTAACAACCTTGATAGTCATATTCAATTATTAAAATTGATTATAAATTAACTATATTTATGTATAATTTACACTAATGATGTTAAATATACGATGAAATAAAAACTATATATAATGTATCACATTGTCATATAGATAAATGTATTATTGTGACCATAGACCAACTAGAGTGTAGTGTATAGGTACAAAAGTGTCAGTGCCGATGGCGCGAAATTTTAAAAACCTTAAAAAAACTTAGGATCGTCCATTTGTGATCAGAAGTGATCACTGGATTTTGTGAGGTTAATATTTATGATATAACTCTCTAAGATAAAATGGTGTAGCAACTTTATAACGTAATATAGAATTGCGTCTCTTTATCAAAAGTCGAAAGTGTAAATTGATACTTCTAAAGATTTAGAAACCTCATCCTGAATGGCAGACAACTGATACAGTAAATTGTAATGAAATAGAAAAATTTAAATAACATAAAAAGAAATGAACCAATTGTCCGAGTTTTACAGGTCGTAAGTAAGTTCTAATTACAGTATATCCAATACCATTATCCCGTAAAGAGGTAATAACGCGGTCCGAAGTAGCGCCGCGAGTGCCGATTAGCGCGTTTACTTGCGATTAGACCTGATTGCGTGCGGCGGACGCGGCGCGGAGTGCGCGGGGCCGATCCGATCCGACCGAGTCCACGCTAATGCTCGACATTATATATAAATCTAACAGCGCTACTTATATATTTGCAATATTACCCCTAATTTATATTGCAAGTGTTTATTTTCTTTTTTTTTGGTATCACTTTATATGCTATAACCCACTCTTCGGATCTAGGTTATGTCTCTATAGTTGCTTATGTTTATTTATGAATAGCGAAAACTGTCATTTACAAAATACCCGATAGTTGTTAGCATACGAAAATATGGAAAAAAAAATAAGAGCCAATTTTTATTTTAGATAAAAATAAAGAATATATACAAATAAAAAGTAAAGAAAAACGATAGACTGTTATTCAAATCATGAATCAGTTGGCGTGAGGTGGTATCACCTGCCGAGGAATCGAGGCCGTCGCTCGTAATAACGGCGCTATCTGTGACGACGAAAGGTGATTAATTAAGTAGTTCGTGAGGCGACACCCTCGCCAGCGACCGCCCTACCCCGCCCTGCTGCCCCTCTCTCTGCTCTGCTAGCACCCCACTGTCCTGCTGCCCTAAGCAGTGCTTACGACTCTTATGTCGATCACACCGCTGTAGCTAATGAACATGAAGTGATATGAATTCATTACAAAAAATTAAGTCAATCACATTACTTTAGCTATTTACTAAGTGTTTATACCTGGCAAGCGGGCTGCCAGTGGTCACGGTCGCTGTGAAAATTGCGAAGCTGAGCTAACTATATAACCATAGTCGATAATTGTTTCCAGAACTCATTAGCCGGTGGTATTCAAAGCAATTAATATTGTGTACCCAATACTTCTGCGTTACAATCATTTTAAAATTATCTACTCAGTACTGTCAAATAATACGGCCGGAGAGCTTTACCTTGAGAAATAGAAATAGCCTAGAGCTTACGAAGATTCGACCTGTACGTTAAGTGGTCTAAGTTAGTATGTTTCCCTTCATAACAACAAATTAGACAATTTATTTATAAGATTCTAATTATATTATAAATGTCATACAGAAGTGATGGAAATTTATAGCATAAACGTATGAAATTTCAACAAACGTGTTACAATGATATCTAAACTAGTAATCGCAGCTAGATAGAGAGTACGCGTACCTTATATAAGCGGGTCGGATAAGCGGCCGCGGCGTAGTGACGCGTATCGACGTAAATATAGCCGAGAGATGAGCCGCGCCGCACCGCGCCCCTACCTATCGACAATAACACCTGAATATATTATGTCACTCCCGATAAAGAGTTGTTCCCGTAGTTTTGTGTTTCTGGAATTTTTTATTTATAAAGATGTTAGTAAGTGCTGCTGGGAATACTAGACGATATTAAGGGATCTCGTTCCGACATCCACTTTGCGTAATGTTTTCTTATAATATTCATATTACATTTATTCTGCTGTAGTATTGATTTATTTAATTTTATAGCCTTCTAAAACAGATATCGTAATGTAAATTTGTTTTTCATTTTTGCCTGTGTATTTATTACCTTAGTTTTAATAAAGTACGTGACGGATATTGGATATCGTTTACACTGAACAATGTTGGTTATTAAACTTTACGACATGGGTATAAATAATGTAGTCTAGAATTATTCAACTAGTTATGTGGGGCGCGTCCGCGAGATTCAATAAAATGCACTTTTATTTAAAAGTTATTTAATATCAAATGAATACAATTATATTTTAACATTAAAGAATCTAACTCTAAGAATGGACACTAACGTTCGAAGTGTGAACTGAAAGTGAGTCCCAAACTGATTCAACGTAGGAGGTGAGCCTCACGGTGACGAGAGCCCATTCTCCGAATCGTCGCCTCATCTCGCGCGATGCTGCAGGTGGCCGTTATGTTGCAATATTACAAGTAATCGGTGAATTGTGTTGTTAGTCGCTTATGTGCGGTACGATGGTGTAACAAACTGAAAAATATTTACAGAAGAAAATGCGATAACCTATCATGTTTAACTTCTAAGCATAACCAATAGAAATAGATATAATATTAATAATAATAATAAATAATAAAATAATATCTTTTTCATATTATTAAAAATACTTAGCTATTTTGACAAATAAAGCATAAATCCTTATTCAACTGAATACTTGAGTTATATTGGGCATTTAATGCATATCAAAACTGCGTTATACAGCAAATAATTTCAATAAATCTCGTGAGAAATATAACCTATGTTATTTAAATTTACGCGTGTTACGAAATTTAACTTCGTGCTATTAAATATAAACACATCATCAAGATCAACCCATTTTTAAAATGACGAAATTTTATTTTGTAAAGCATCAGGAAATAATAAATAAGATCAAATTCATATATTAACTTTAATCACATGTGATTAATCAAATAGATTAACTTTCAAAATGAAAATAAAAATCGGATTTAAATATATATTATTTAAATTAGTCAAAGTTATTACCGGTTCGGAAACAGTCATCGAGGAAAACCGGCAAGAAACGCGATCTGGTTATCTTTTCATGATATATTAAAACACAACAATCAAAATAAATTATAACTTTCTACTCAGCTTTGTTTATTTCTACTTTATATCAGAGCTTCGCTCGGCTCCATAGATGAAAACAAAAAGAATCCCCGCTTCACCGTGGTGGTCGTCTCAGCCTACCCCTGTATGGGCGGGCGAGGAAACTGTTTAGTGCGTAAACCTCCGCTACCCGAGCGGCAACGTCTTTATAGTGACGATTAAGTGACGTTATTCGTCATGTTTTTTAGTAAAATGAAAACTAAGTCTATTTGAATAGTGGTTTTGCTAATATCGATGTCGAAAGCCTTAGGCTTCATTTCTACATAACAATTAATACATATTATTCGTTATTTACTAAGTTATTTTAAAGACAGTGTAATCGACGTGTCTCGGATATTTGAAAAGTAATGTTTTTTGAATATAGGTTTTGTAAATACGTTTGTTAAAATCCTTACTGATCATTTTTACAAACCAATTCATATATATTATGTACATTCTAACATAAATATTTCCAGCTTAACCAAAATATAAGTCATCTGGTCTTAGACACATTTATGTATGTAATTATTATTGTTTTTATTACTTATTTTTTTAAATAATCTATCACGCGCATCAACGTAAATATTGCATAGTTTTTATGACTAAGATTAGTCGTAAATAGGCGGCAAAGACAGAGCTAAATCGTTTATAAACTTTCGATGCCACGTTGGCACATTGCGCACAGGCGAAGCTGGGGCCTGTCGCTAGTCCTTTTACATCACTGTTGTAATTTTAGTTATACTTTATCAATATACAATATAAGTTCGATACGAAAAATATAGTGTTTCATAACCTGATAAGATGTTTACTAAACCTATGACGTTAAGACTAAGGTGTTTTCATGTGGTAATCCATTTATCCTCTTATGATGATTTTTGGCAATACATTATTACTTATTTGTGTAAAGATTTGAAAACGCGCATCAGAACAACTTCACACATAATCACTATTTTGGATCTTTAATAATGATATTATTTATCCCAAGGCATTTCAAATTCTAGTGGAATAACTAAGTGGAGAGTTTGACAAAGCTCAATAACCTCAACAAGTTCAACAATACATTAGTCTGTAGATAAGCGGCGTAGTGAGGCGTATCGATACAACCCGGTGTGTCAAACAGTTAAATAGATAGTCTCGGAAATGGCGGGCGACATCGCACTGCAAATACTAGAACTAGAACGCAAATCAACGTACTTTTAGCAGTCTATACGAAGACTGTTCTGTTATTCGCATTAAGAAAAATATTTGAGACGTAACAAAATGCTTTATATCTTTGCTTATTAGTGCTATCCTTTGGCACTTTACGATTTAAATTTTTTCGGTACATATATTCTATTTTTAATTAATTATTACTAACCTAAACGTTAATTAATTTTTTTAGTTCTTTTATGTACTTTATTTGAGCCAATGAAATAATTCCTATAACCTATTAGTTGGCATGATATGAATGGGCAGGATTCATTTGTAACAGCCAAGATAAATTAGATATAATATATCAGATAAATCATGCGCACTCGAAGGTAGAGCCTTTTTATATAACACATTTTGATATTAGTAAATATTATTTAGCAGCTGTTAGGGAGCCGAGGAGAAACACACGTAACATGAGTTATTTAAAAAAAACAATTGAAATACCCTGCGTATAAGTTTTAGTATGAATACATTATAGAGCATCCTCTCATTGTTGTGTGCTTAACTATATGACGTAAGGTACTGGATTACCGGAGTGTGGGTGCGTGGACCCTTCATAACGTTATTATTCTAAGTCACGCCACCGATATACCTTCTCGTGTAATGCTAGCTCCGAATTCAAGATAATGACTCCATTATGAGTACCGGATACCGCCGCCAATAACCTGTCTGGAGGTCAGCTCTTACGGAGTTCTACTTACATGTTTTGCTATCGAACATTTTCTCTTTTATAAGTAATGAAGGTTGAGTTGATCTTTATCATTAATGATATAGGTAATTATTGTGTAATAGCCGGTGTTATATTAATGATGTGTTGGTGCAGGTGCGGTGACCGCGCAGGATGTGCTCGTGCTCGTGGCGGCTGCACGCGCTCACCGCACTCGTCGTTCTCGCGGCGCATCTCATCAAAGGTCAGTCTACGATATGACACTTCACGAGTATCTTCATAATTTATAATATGCATTTCAACTCTGTTTGTTAATTTGTATTAAACTCGTTCGAGATATCACGTCTCTGTCCGCTTTACAATTTTTTCAAGTTTTGTTTACATATAATGTATAGTGTATAGATATACAAAACAATATTTTATCATAATCGGTTAATTTTTCTACAGACAAACTTAATAAATTACTCATTAGTTAGTTCTATTATAACAAAATATATTTGTTTTGCGATTCGAGTTCAACTTGCAGTGACCACTACAAAGCCAATATTATACTATAATGAATTACAATCAAAAAACGAGTTTTGAATATCAAAAGCTTTTCTTGCATAACTTACCACAGTGAGTTAAAGAATATGAAATATTTAACGCTATCACGGTCTGTGAGCGACTGACTAGGGTGGCGTGACATCGTACGATCCGAGAGAGAGGCGCATGCGCAGCCCAGGGACGTACTTCGCGGTCAGGGCCGTAGTAGGCCCGTTACATACCCCCCCTTTTGACCAAGAGGAGACCCTATCGAATGGTCAAACTATAACAACAACACCCTAGGAACGGATTTTCCGCGGACGACCTCTACGACGCTTTGGAGCGACCGGCTCCAGACTCACCCCTCTGTCATGAAATCTACTAAGCTCAGATAGATGATACTTCCCAATGGCATCCCCAGTACGCTGCGAGGATAGAAGATAGGTAGTTGGACTCACCTTCTTTGTGACGACATAAGGACCATCCTGTTTCGGGATAGGTGGGGAAGCTAGGAGCTTTTTAAGTTGTTCAAAAGCACTAATTTGCTCTGTACTCCACCTCCAGGTCTGTGTCTTCTTGCTAAGGCGAGAAAGAGTCCCAGCCACCTTGGCAAACTGGTATAAATTTTCTAAACCAGGAGCAAGTCTGAAGGAAGGTACGAAGTTGTTGGAGACCAGTTGGCTCCTTCATTTCTACAATAGCACGCACCTTATCTTCGTTCGGAGATATACCATCTCGTGATATCACATGCCCGAGGTATTTAATTCGTTCTCTAGCGAAAGTACATTTATCTCGATTCGCCCGCAGTTTGAAGATGCGTAGACGTTCAAATACCGCACGTAAATCTAAAATATGAGTGGTGTAATTTTCCGAAATCACCAGAAGATCATCCATGTACCCTAGAATAGTTTTATCACATAGTATATGACTAGACCTGAATCGGTCAATTAATCGTTGAAACGTTGCCGGTGCGTTTTTAAGACCAAACGGCATGCGTTTAAAACGATATGTACCAAAAGGAGTGAGAAATGCCGTTTTATCTCGGTCAGATGTACTCACCTGCCAATATCCGCTACGAAGATCCAATGAGCTCATCACACAACCCTTCTTGGTCGACTGTAACAGCTCATCGATGCGTGGCATAGGATACGCATCTGTCTTGGTAACCGCATTCAATTTACGATAGTCTACACAAAACCTATACCTATTATTAGGCTTAGGCACCAGAACACATGGCGACGCCCAAGCAGATTCACACTCCTCAATCACGTCCTCTGCCAACATTCGGTCTAACTCGACGCGCATTATCTCTTTCTTCGCAGGCGTGACGCGATATGGAGGCACAGCAATAGGCGGATGATCACCAGTATCTATGTGGTGCTCTGCAAATGGTGTTGGTTCTCCCGTTACATTAAAAATATCGGAATACTCACCTAATAGATTCTCCAGGGAAGACCTTTCCGACTTTGATAGTGTGATGCCCTCATCTTCACGTAACACGTTCACAGAGGCGCACTGAACCGGGTCTTGTGGGATTTCCCACGTCAGAGGGTGTAAGATCTGAGGCCGGTCAGCTGTGCACCAAGTATAGTTAGAAAAATTAAGAATCAATTTCGCTTTAATAATAAAATCAATACCTAACAAGGTTTCCTTGTTAACCGCGTCGGGTAAGATAACAAATTCAATCGGCACTATTAGTGAAGCAAGATGAACATCAACGATAGTTAGTAGTACCCTAGTATTTCTAACAATACCGTCCGCAAGTTTTATTACCATAATTTCGGAGCGAAAGTTTAAACCTAAGCCTTTCAATAATACATAAAGCGAATTACTTGCTATACTGCGACCCGCGGCGGTATCCAATAACGCTGTGCCCATGAACCCCCCTATGCTCACTTGTACGATAGGTCATCCGTGTATATTATTATTCATACATATAGATGAAAATACATTTTCTACCTTAACATTATCATTAATGCTATTATCATTACTACTTTGTTTACATCTAGTACAATTTATTTGGAATGTCCCTTTTCACCACATCCATAACAGAATATTTGTGGACGTTGGAAACTTTTTACTTAACTTATCACATGAGTCGCGGTTGTGACCTCGCGATTTACAGTAAACACAAAATAGCTTTTTTTATAATCACTCTGTAACGCCCCTCCCTCTACATATTACTCCTCTTATAACACTCAACACCAGCGTCACTTCATCTCCCTCATCTCCAACTCACCATCACTCTTATTATTACCATGATCGTTTAGTAATTAGGACCCTTTCACGTTGTGTATTGAAACAAAATTTGTAGAACCAAGTTGTTTTAATCTGGTACTCAAAAACATTACATTACTCATAGTTAATGTAGTTAGAACTTTAGAAAACACATAACAAATATTAAATGCAGTTAGTTAAAATCAAATAAAGAAAGTAATAATGAATATTAAATGCAGTTGGTTAAAATCAGTTAAATAAGGTAATGACACATATTAAAACAGTTGTACAAAATCAAGTAAACAAATAACAAGTACTAAATGTAATAATTTAAAGTCAGATTAAATCTCTAAATGAACCATTGTAGACATAATACATTAAATTAATATATACATACACCCTATAAATATCCTCTATGAATGTTAAGTTATGTAATAAATGTGTTAGGTCTTGTAGAGTATTTTTATATTTTTTTTTATTAGACCCACCTCCTCAAGCCCACCTCTGAGAGGCAACTGTAATTACAGTGAATTTACAGTTAAACCCAACAATCAACTTCTACTAGCATCGCCGGGAGTTTGTATGTGTAAGAGGCGGAGATATAAGGAGTTTTAGGAACTAATACTTCAAATAAATTGAAGAAATGTCGTCGATTAATCTCTAGTCAGTAATTGGAGCTGATAAATATCAAGACTACCATGGTTCCCACGAGATAGGAAAAGAAGTTCCAAGGAGACAAAGTCAATCCGAGGAGGAAATGTAACTTGCTTCAATCCAAACCTCCCCAACACGGGTATAGCGACACGATAGACACTGGGATACGAGGAGAGACATAAAGGTCAGCTCCAATCCACTCGTCAGGTCACTTAACACAGTGTGGATCAAAGGACATGGATATAGAGAAGACTAGCTACGCCCTAACAAGGTAGTATGGAGTGAAAATCGTAGCAGTTTGATTATTCAAAAGGCTAAATCACCCACTAGAGTAAATATATTAATGCCTTTTAAATGGTAGACATAACCATTAATTGAATTATATAATCGCACTAGTCCCAAAAGGAAAGTGCATTAGGATTGATGGCTGGTCGTGCAGAACTTAGTCAGCACTAGCATTTAGACTACAAATAGTATTGTAGTAATTAATTTAGGTTGGTAGTTGAATTTCTGATTGGTTCCAGTCACCATTATTTTATAATGTGCTAACAGGATCCCACACAGAACATTCTTTACCAAGGTTGTTAATAAATAACAACAGATAAATTAAAATAATGCTGTGCTAACTCTGCTCAGTACACATTCAAGCGATAGATTGGTAATAGTTGATTGTATAGGCATAAGGATTCAATCCCTTTGCAAAGCAATTGTATAGTGTGTTTCAGAAGACTCTACCACCGGTTCGGAAACTATCCAGTCGAGAAGAACCGGCAAGAAACTCGATCTGGCCTAAGCACCAAAAATAGATATGTTATATATATATGTATATAGTATGCATATAAATATTCATTTATAATCTTACAATACTAATATTATCTTAACCTATTGAGATCTCAATTTAATCCTATACCTTTTTGTATCATAAGTTAATCCTTAAATTCTATTGCAATATATTGATTTTATTTTATCTATAATTCCTTAAGTTTATAATGATTATGTACTCATATTATATATTCATATACTTAACTGAAGATTTAGAATTCTATATAATGAAACTCTAGTAGTATAAATGTTTTATGTAACATGTATTGTTGTTAGGGGAAGTGTATTTAAAGAGTATAGTGTGGGGTTGTGACTATCTTAAAGAAAGCTTCCCATAACTCTCAGTAGAATCCAGTTCATATTCTTTTGAATTATAAACACAAGAGGATGCTGATTTTGAGTTAAGTCGAGAGACAACACCAGGCAGAGGTTTCATGAGAGTTGATCATGTCAGACAAAAGACGGCTGCCGGTTCGTACTTTGGTGGAGATGCGCAATGCATTTCAGACCAAACCAATCCCCGGATCAGGGCTAACGTATCACTGACAATAACCCTACTTCCCCTCAGGCATGCTGTAACCCCTTCCCTACCCAGCAAAATGGTTTACTCGGTAGAGAGAGAGAGTTAAGATCGCCGAAGAGTATATGCTTTAGGTGCAACCCAAATCAACGCCTACTGGGACTCCCTATCATAAAACACTGCTGACTAAAAGCTTATGAACTCGAATCAACATCAGTTTAGGGAATTATTTAGTAAGTAAGTTATAAAGTCACAGATTTACCAGTGCGAACCGTCTCTTCCTCAATTTACCTCATTCTGATAGAATCAGAACTACAATACCTTAGCTTATGTATAGTACTGAGTCTTTGTTTGTGTTCTTTAATAAATACTTTTGTTTGAATCATATAAATAAAATTATTGAGTACAACATGTTAAAATTATTTAGAGAACCTACCCTAGTTAACAGCTTATACTCTTCAATAATGTATAATCGTTTTATTGTTACCACGAGCTGGCACATAAGGTTGCCATAGCAATAAGAAAATAGAAAAAGTGTGACATATAATAAGGGAATAAAAAGAATATTGCTCCTGAAATAATTTCGAGTATTTTATTAAAAGTACAAAAGTATCGCCGATAGATTGATTGTGAATCGTACATTTGGTCCTTCGGAGCTGGATTATATATCGGCAGGCGAATAAAATTGATACTTTTGTCTTGGGTGGAACTCGAAACGGTGGAGCGTTGCGGTAGCGTATTCGCATTCAGGAGCACTGGTGTAAGGTGTAAGGTCACCGGTAGGAGGTTGCAGACAGTTTCCAGAGTGAGTTGTTGAAATACAATTGATGTGGTAGACGGAGCCGGGAGATGTTGGTGTCCGTTCGTGTGAGCTATTCGGTGCATGAAGTAGAAAAACTGAGGCACGGCCGGAAGTAGTCATCAGAAAAATTGGACATAGTAGCGTCACAATACATGAAGTGAAGTGCTAGATTGTGAAAGCAGTGTATAATTTACGTTAAATGTAGTAGTGTAAACGGACAACTAACAGGTTATTGAAACTTATTACGTATAAAGAACTGTGGTGTGAGTTTCTAAGATAGATTAGATATTATGATTAATTTGGGCTTGTTAAAATTTGATAAAACCGTAATATTTTCTTTAGTTGTTGCATATTTTACTCGGTAATATTTGTGTGTATTGTACTTTTGTAATTTGTGTCACTTCCGTCAAATTTTATATAAATATTCATTTGTTATAAGCATGGAGGCGCTACTGAATTTCCAGTTAGATTTAAGTTCGAGAATTAAAAAGGCTTATACAAATTATAAGAAAAGTTCTAAAGAAAGGTTAACGGTAAAAGGTTATACTGATGCGCGTATGGATTCTTTGGAACAGTTATGGTTAGAATTTTTATCGGGTCATAAAGAGATTATGCGTAATTACAGTCCACGCGAGCTAAAAGATACAAATTATTTGACAGATGATTTATATAGTACAACTGAAGAAATATATATTGATTATAAGTGTGAATTAAAACAGGTTTTGGAGAAATTCAGTAGTGACCACCAAACAATGTCAACTATTAAGTGTGCTCAAGTAAAATTACCTAAAATAAACATTCCAACATTTTCGGGCAAATATTCGGAGTGGTCTACGTTTCGGGATTTATTTCTATCACTGGTGCATACTAATGATAGTTTGGTTGACGTTCAGAAACTGCATTATCTTAAGGGTTATTTAACGGGAGAACCTGAGCAGTTACTTAGATACATACCGATTGTAGACACTAATTATAATAGATGTTGGAATATACTGGAGGAACGATATAATAATAAGCGATATATGTCATCACATTTTACAAAGGTTGTTGGGTCAAAGGAACATTGTAAATGAGTCTACTAGTAGCTTAAAAGCATTAATAGATACCACAAATGATTGTTTGCACGCGTTATCTAATATTGATGTAGATATAAAAGGTTGGGATGTTATGATCATACACATATTAACGTCGAAGCTGGACCCAGAATCCAGAAGACAATGGGAATTTAATGTTAATCAAGGTAGTTTATTAGATGAACTTCCTTCATATAAACAGTTTGAGGAGTTTATAACAAATCGTTATCGGGCTATTGAATTCCTGGAATCTGGATCCACTACAAAACGAGGTCAGACTTCTGAGGATTATGTAAAGAGAACGTTACATGTAGCAAGTATCAGTTGTGTGTTTTTGTAAAGGATTTGCTAAGGAAACCGTTGACTCTCGACGTAAATTTGTAGGAACTAACGGCTTATGTTTCATTTGCTTGGGAAAAGGTCACGTGGCTAAATATTGTCGGTATAAAGGGCGATGCAAAGTTTGTGGAAGGAAACATAATTCCCTCTTACACCCACAGGGCAATGTGACAAATGTTGACGTTGACAATAACAATGGGTCAAGTGATAAAACTTCTGCTGAAGATATAGTCCCAAACACCAAAGATACAGTAATTTCATGTTTAACGACTGGAGAGGTATATAGTCATCAGTTGTTGCCTACTGCTTTGGTCATGGCTAAATCGAAAAGAATAAGGTATCCGGTACGCGCATTGTTGGATCAAGGGTCACAATCTTGCTTCATAACGGAGGAACTTGTTGAGCTGCTAGGGTTGAGAAAATATCCTGTAAAAGGACAGATCTCAGGGTTAGGTGCACAAGCGTCGACATGTAAGGCGAAGGTCGTAATAGAAGTAGAGTCACGTGTCGATCCAAGCTTCAAGATCAAAACTGAGGCATATGTGTTGAAGACAATTACTGGTCTATTGCCAGCGTGCAAGATCGAGAGCATGGAGTTGCCAAAGATTACAACGCTGACTCTTGCAGATCCTGGGTATAGTACTCCAGGTAAAATAGATTTACTCTTGGGAGCCGGTGTTTATGGTAAAATAATACAGTCTGGAGTGAAAAGGGCTCCAATTGGATCACCAGTGGCACAAGCTTCGGCTCTTGGTTGGGTTTTATTTGGAGATATCAGAACCACAAACAAATCTTGTCTGATAAAGGCATCTCATTGCCGTACGGACAATAATGAACTTCTGAAAAAATGCTGTGATTTTGTGTCAGAAGCAGAGTTACCGAGACAAAGTTCTGAAAGAAGAAGAAATAGAATGTAAGCACATCTCTTCTATTGTAAGTTATTCTAATAGCTTGTTAACAGAATGGCAAACTATAGCAAAGGAGGTACAATTATACCAGGAAAGTGACGAATCACTAACTGAAGCTAAAATTTGAATTTGAAAAGGTTGAGGAATAGTGAACATTGGGTGTTGAAATTCGAACAGACCATCTGGTTACTTGCTCAGTTCAAATTTGTGAATTGATGAAATTTAGAGTTTTGAGAACTAACCTAACCTTGGAATATTTTATCAAAATTTACCACATATGTAGATTGAGAGATTGAGACATTGTGGTAGTAAGAGAGGATGGTTTCCCTACATTCACGTGGTTGATTGGGAATAACAGAGCTTTTCCGGGTTTGGATAGTATAAGTTCTGTAGTAACTTCAAAGATTAAAAACAGATTTCTTAAGGGACCCATTGAAAGTAATGCTAAGAAGAGTCCACAGATTTCATTAGAAAACATTATATAATGTAATTTTAGTTAAGGGTTTCAATGTTTATATTGTTTTGTTTTTTAAGTGGCTATCTAATGTTACGGTGGGCGGAATAATAAAGAACATTGATTGTTCTTTGTGGGCGGTATGTATAATCGTTTTATTGTTACCACGAGCTGGCACATAAGGTTGCCATAGCAATAAGAAAATAGAAAAAGTGTGACATATAACAAGAGAATAAAAGAATAATTGCTCCTGAAATAATTTCGGGTATTTTATTTAAAGTACAAAAGTATCGCCGATAGATTGATTGTGAATCGTACAAATAATATTAGGTTTACTTAACTTTAAAGTTTCTAATTAGGTTTGCAATATATTGAACTTATTTTATATAATAATTTACATTTTAGTGAAATAAAATTTCTGTTAAATACATGGTTGAAATATCACATCTTTACATACTTTATGCAAACAAATGCATATACACAATCATCTGTCTTTTATAGAATTCAAACCTTCTTAATAAGCATTCAGTATGTATCTGATTTATGTAACGATTATTAATATTAGCTAAAAGATCTGTAACTAGCGCATTGTGAGAATAACAAAGAAGATGAATATACCAGTAGAATCTAGTTCACATTCTTTAGACAAATATATATATATATATATATTCAAGCCAACAACTACTAAATGCATAATACTAACCTCTACTTAGCCAAAAGCCTGTGAACTTGACTCAGAACAAATTCTAATTATAGATTGACAACAATTATATAATCTTTCTTTCTGATAAAACAGAATTACAGATCTTTTTAGTTAACGCAATGTATGTCTTCTTGTGATTGTTTACGTAACAGGTTATTGTTTGAATTCTATAAATAGAAATTCACACACAAGGTTATATTCTAATAATTTATAAATTACTTACAGTCTCGTAGGTCTCACGAACACAAGATATTAACAAATTATGGATTAGAATACTTATAACACAACAATACCTAACTTCAACAACACGTAATTTTCGTGATTATTTAGCTGGATTACGCAATTAGTATTCGCAACTTATTCACTGTAATGACTCTAAATTGACCATTAATTCGCGCACTTCTTTCACTGACACTCTTTTAATCTGCTTTCTTTACGAGATTTTCTCTAATACACTCGACGAACTCTCGCGCACCACTTGAAGAACATCGCGACTGCTACCTCGCCCCTACCCTCAGATGCTCATGGCCTAGGTAACCATGCGGATTGCTGACTAATGCTGTACAATTCGAGACACTTTGCCGGCACTGTAGCTGAACTGCGTAGGTTTTGATTTTAACTTTGTTACGAACGAACTCTCGCGCACATTTATTGACAAAGTAACTATTTCCTTTGTTCTTTAATGAGAACTAGCGTTATGACGAACTAGAATAACGGTTACGAAGTTTCGCGGACTCACGCAGACTATTACAGACTCTCCCCTTGATACAACAACACTAATCCCCAAACGACCGTTACCTCGGCTTATATCTCTTTTTCGTTTCTTTGTTCTCGTGTAATGCAGGTGTTCAACCAAGCCACGCCCACTGCGTACGGTACAGGCGTCGTACGCCCCGTGTACCAGCACCTGATTGGTCCATACACCACCCAAATCCCGCCTCCTTCGTAACGTATATTTGTCAATGACCTCGTAAACCGCCTTAAATAGGCAACTACTCCTCACAAGATGGCATCACTTGTTTCCCTCCATAATGTTCCCAATTAAAATTGTTAAAATCATATTGACTACATAACTACTTTATTTATTTTAAAGGTACCTATGTTAACCTTGAATACTTTCTGTCATAATGTTCCTAATTAGACTTGTTAAACCGATTTTAACTTATATAATTACTTTATTTATTTTTGATACTCCTATGGCAGCCTAGATGACACTACTTGAATAATTATCTTATTCTTTTTTCCTTAATATACTAAGTTGGGTCTGTTACAACTCATATCACTTTTGATTGAAATAAGATCACGAAGCGGCGTCATCGCGCGACCTTGAAAGTCCTGCGCAGTAGCAGAACTACGCGGGCCGGAGCCCTGCGCAGTAACGCCACGGGAGCACTGCGCAGTAACAACACTGTAGGTAGATTTCGAACTTGAACCCCCCTCTGGTTCTCTGGACGTCTGCGACGAAGTATATTCCATATCCTCGACATTCTCAGAGAGCGATTCTTCTATAGACCGTGCCCTTTCTATCAGTGTTTCAATGTCATTTACGAGATCTCTGGGCAACCGTTTTCTAATCCTCTTATGTAGTAAATATATAAATATCATATCCAATCGTGCCTCCTCTGGCAGTTGATATGGTAATTTTGACAGCAAAGCTCGTATCCTCACAATAAATACATCGGCTCGAACCAAACCTCGCTCAGCAGCAAAGATGTCTCGATATATTTTATATGCAGGGCGTGGTATACCGTACATCGAACGTAGGCGTTTCACAGCCTCTGACCACGTCACTATTTCCTTTCGAATTCCACGCCACCATACTGCCGCTTTGCCGTGAAGTAGCATGAGAAGTCCTCGAAGAGCCATATCGTCGCTAACTTATGTACAGTCCTTAAACATTTCAACTGCGTCTATAAATGCTTCCACAGCTTCGGGATACTGCGACGAACCATCAAAGCGCGCGGTGCAGTTAGATAGATTACCGGGGATCTGTGACGACAACGAAGACGATGACATGACCGTGGCGGCGGAATCCACGCTTGGTAGTCGTCCTGAATGCGATGTCAACTGAGATTCCACAAGCTTTTGGTTCGCTTCGGCCTGAGCCTTAGAAAAAGCGGCCAAAAGCGAGGATAGCTGGTCTCCAGACATAAGCACAGGTGCTACAGGCGTTGTTTGCACCGATTTCAAAGATCCTTCACTTGAACTGGAGTCTCCGTCACTGTCTTTGTCGTTTCAAACTTTTCGCGGTGGCATTATATTTGTATAAGTCGGTATTTCAAAATATTACTAGTGAATTCAAGGCCCCACGTTGGGCGCCAGTTTAACGCTATCACGGTCTGTGAGCGACTGACTAGGGTGGCGTGACATCGTACGATCCGAGAGAGAGGCGCATGCGCAGCCCAGGGACGTACTCCGCGGTTAGGGCCGTATTAGGCGCGTTACAAATATAATATTAATCGTATTTTGGTATTCGAGATTTAAAATTCCTCGCGAAGTTTGCTATTTATAGAGTCGTTGTGTAGCAATAGCTCCACACTCCCACAGCCGCACAGTACACAGCGCTGTCGAGACTATACCAAATTATAAATTTCCGAATTATGTTAAAACGCAACTTTCAAAACTTGCTATATTCATTTAGAACACACAATTTGTTAAGCAATCACGGGTAAAATATATATTTGAAAAGATTATTTATCTTTGTGTAAGTTGAAAAGTCACAACATATCAAAAGACGCTTTATTAAATAAAATATGATTTGGCTGAATTTAGACAAATACTAGAAATGTCTTTTAAAAAAAAATCAAGTTACAGGCAATTGAAAATGACAAATATTGAATGCGACGAAAAATTATTTTTCACACACTGATTATTAACCGGCTGCGTTTGATGTACTAAGATCATCTGTCGTTTAAATTGCAATGTAATTTTAATATGTTCAAGTACACTGTTTAATTAAACAGGCAAATTATTGGTTCGTGTAGCTGAAAGCGCCAGCAATATATAGAAAGAATAAAATGCAAAATTATAACAAAACCTTTAAATTTTAAAATAATGATATATTATTTAATTTAGTAAATTTAGTTACTTATTATTAACTCCAAACAACGAACACATGATAGAGCAGAAAAATACATTCATACGAATATTAACAAAACAATTTATTGCAAGTCACGCCAAAAGAAAAACATTGAATAAATTAAATAGAAAAAATGCATTTATACAAACAATGCGACTTATAATACATTTGTTGTAATAATTCGATTTTTTTATACTATGTTAAAGATTTTCACAACGGGAAGTAAGTAACAAGGCATAATATAATTAACGTAAAACTCTATCATATTTATTTAAAACATGAACTTAAAGACTGTAACAGAATTAATTTGGACAATCCATTACTCGTAGGTATATAAACAACACAAATACCAATCCTTATGCAAATGCGACAGTGTCGTGTAAACAAACGAGTAGTAGAATTTAGTGCGGTGGGATCAAGTTTGCGCAACTTGTTACCCTATTTAATGCGTGTTTTGTTAACTGAAGCGTAGTTGAGAACACACGGCGACGCATGGCGACGCACGGTAACACACGGGCGCACACATAATAGAACTCAGCTATGTACGGATGTTTGGTGACTTTGAAATCGCTTGGCAGCGATCGGTTCGAACACGGCTTTCAATGAATATTTAATCGTCACTGGAGACATCAATGGCAAATAAGGAAATTTTCCAGGCGTTCGTTAAAACTTCAGGTTACCCTAAACTTGTCCTCGCGTTCGTAAGTAAGTTTTAATAAGAATATAAGGGTTTCTAGTCGAGGATAGAAGGCAGCGATTCGTGAATACAAATGTTATAGTGTAGTTTTCATTGCGATAAATTACTTTATATGTAATATACTATTTTTTACTTTACTACTAGCTGTACCCGCGACTCCGTCCTCGTGGAACCTAATGCAAAAAAACAGTGATCAATAAAATCATTTGAATGTATTAAGTCCATTTACTTATCTACATTTCTATCGTATTTACGTCACGTCGTCATTAAAATTACAACTACAAGTTTTGACAGAGTTAACGGATTTTAATGAAACTAAGACTAAATGTTACTGAAGGATATGCTTTATGGAGTTTTATCAAAGTAGTAATACTTTCGCAGTGATGCGCGTTCAAACAGACATTTCTAAGAATGATTGAAATGTGTTTATTACATATTCCAAGAAACCTGCAACAATATTATTCACAAAAATCTAAAAAGTTCAGACTCGTTAGATCTACATTCTTATTATATGTATACAATAGATTATAATGACTCGTTTCAGTACTTATTAATAATAAATAACCATAGTTCACATTAACTGATATATGTTAAAACCAATACAAAGGAGTTGGTTTAACGCGACGCACTACGGATCACTGCACGGGCCTGTGGTCCGCACAGGTCACTTTCAGACGGGCACGATAACGATACAATTTCGTCTTTCTGCAGACGTTTTTCTTAATCACGCTTACTATAGGCCATTATCCACAAAAGCAGTAATTTAACTGAAATAAGATTCAAAATATACAATTTAAT
>JACEII010000012.1:117395-135105 GCA_014332785.1 Antheraea mylitta | reverse complement strand
CAACATAATCCGAATCGATCTTAACGGAAGCCCTATGTAATTATAATATTACCTTTCACTCCTACAAGGTATCAGTGTTTTTCTGTTTAGTTTATTTTTTATTAATATAATTATTTTTAAGAATATCTGAGAAAGCTATAGTAAAATTGAATGCAAGCTAGTATCCTACACCTTTTATATTAAACGTCAAAAAGTGAATGTCTCTCGTATGAACAACTCGCTTTTACCGAACAATAGTTTAGTGGGTTCAAAAATCAACATAAACTTTATTATTACATTCATCACTGTAGGATCTAAAAGAAAATGTTTCGCCTGACTTATATATGCGTTAATTCGATGAACACCTGCGGTTTGTTGTGATGCGTGGAATGGCGTAGCGTTTATATATAACTTCCTAGCCGATTTCGGCTACAGCGACCAAACTAATAGTCCATGATTCAAAAGCTTGGTCTGTTACGCAGGATATATTATAGTGCATAGATGTGTGCGCAATACATGGATGCACTCCCTCGTCCATACCCTCCTTGTTCCGATGGGACGGCGAACCGCTACGATCAGAGGAGTGCTGGATGCAGTGTCTGGTGAGCGGTACATCAGCTCCTACCGTCACCTTAAGGCCGTTCACAGATGCCTGGCTGTCTCGCCACTCAAAGTAGATTGCATTGCTGCCGAGATAAACGTTTACCAAGTGTTGAACACAATTGAACAATTATATTGAATTTTAAAAGGCATTGGAACATAAAACGTGGACGCTTCATAGTCTCAGACTTTGGTGCTCTAGATTTCTTAGAAAAATACCTATAACACTCACTTGAAAATATAGTATAACAGAGACAAAAATAGAGGCCTTTGTCATTTGATAGGTTTGACGAGGCCTTTGAAATATGAACTTTGGCGCTTCGGAAAGCTTTTATGTCACGGCCGCGTCACGTCTTGAAACGTCCGGAGCTGCGTCCGGAGTCGGCACGGAAGCGTCACGGCCTCCCTGTCTCTATACTTAATGCCTTTCCACTCAAACAATATTTATTATACAAAAAAGAACATATATTTTAATTTCCAGTAGTAACGGCTGACGTATACAACTGCAGGGATCATCTTCATTTGAAATTAATCTCTAAATATAATATAAAGTTAAGTCAGTCCATACCGTCCCCTGCCGTGGACTCATCTCTAGATTTATTATCTGAAGACCATAACGACCGGTAGCGAAATTAATGTATTGAAGATTGAAAACTAGTAAAACTATAGTTTTATTACAGTATTCAAAATAAACTATTACTTTCTAGACGATACCTCATACTTTTTTTGTCAAATACGACTTTTTATTTGTCACCTATTTGAAGCTTAGACATAGGCTTGAGATGAGACTGTCCTTTATTATAGTAAACAGATTGCTATACAAACGCAACCGATTAGGGATGTCGGTACAATGCATTATGCACTAAATAATCCCGACATGCGCCTAAACGTGCCTCTATGACAGGTTTTACACCTGATATATGGTGGTTATGATTTAATCATTCATTCATTAATTCATTCATCAGTCATCAAATCCTACCACAGTTCTGTGATATGTTTAAAGCTGGTTATACCTATTTGTATACATAGTTACGTAGAAGTTGGATTCAGTATAAGTTTCTTATTTACATAGATAAATACTCTATAGTCAAATTAATATTTTGATAAAAGTTCATAATTTTGTTACGATATAATGTAACGAGTCAATAAAAACATTAAACTAAATACAAACTTCCGGCTTCGCTTAACCGCTTGAAGGATCGCGGATTACAACCTGCACAGCAGAACAAACTCTGTGGTTTGTTACAACAACGCATATCATGTGACAAAGTGACAACTTTATTTTGTGTTTAGTTAGTTAAATGAAAAATCATGTACCATCTTAGGATTTAGCAATTTCAAAGAAATAAAGTTTTTAAAAATAGCCTTTTTATATTACACTCTTTATATCACCTCCATTCATGTTTCAGCAAATATTTTCAATGTACAGACAATGATTTTACATATTGATTATAATATAAAATAAGAAAAAGATACATTTTATAAGAATAGATAAATATAGGTTACGTGTAATAAAACGGTTATGAATTGACCGAGTTTCTTGAAGCTCACTCTCCCTTGCTCCGCTCAAACCGCCCCCGCTCCTGCCCCGTCCTCGCCCTCGCTCGGAGCTCACTCTCCCGAGTCGCGGTGGTGATTCGCTCGCAAACATTTTTCACATCACCTTCTTAAAATAATTCATAAGTCGGTTCTGTTGCTCGCTACAGAATTACTTGAGGGATTTTTTCTGAATAACAAATGATCTTTCAGTAATTAATTTTTTAAATAACACCAACTTATTACAATCTCTGGAAATATGTAGTCTTAATTTAGACATCAACCTGAAATTATGCTAGTTTTTTGAAAGTCAAAGAAGAATTTAGTAGCACAGCCCTTAGTTATATTATACAATATAATAAAGAGGTATCAATAACATTTTTATGAAATATAACTATAACCTAACTTATATAACTTCATCGTGATTATAATTATCATTATGGTATTCAAATCAACGACGAAAGCTTCAGATATATACCTAGTCTTGCTATAAATATGGAAACAAAAAAATATTTATTACTTTTACAGTGTGTTAGTTTAATATATAAATATAAAACAATTTGAAATATAGAAAGCATATGCGAAATGGTCTTCATTGGTTGTAAATAGAGTCCTTTAAATGTTGAGGCCAGTTATCAATAGAAGCACGCAGTCTTTCCATAGGAAAACCTTTCATTGCCAATCGTACGGATTGTTTTAGGGATTCCAAATTATCATGGCGTTTAGAGCAAGCCGTACTCTATAAAACTGATCATAAATCATAATCTAGCGGATGAAGATCAGGACTAGACGACGGCCAGTCTTCAGCTCAGATGAAGTCCGGAATGTTCGTTTCCAACCAAGACTGCGTAGACCGAGCTTTAGGACCCGGCGTCGAGGCTTGCTGTAAGGACCATTCTTGGTTATTAAGCATGGTGTTGTTAAGGGGCTTCACTACCTTCTCAAGAATGGTATCTTGATACACTTGTGCCGATGTTTTGATACCTTTCTCACAAAAGTATGGGCTCAGTCATTACTTCATAGCCAATACGCACCAAACCATCAAAGTCTAATAGTTGCACTCTGTCGACTAATTAGGAAGTTTCCTTAGAGCTTTGAGTATAAATACGGTCATTTTGTTTGTTAAAATGTTGTTCAATTGTAAAAATGTTCTCATACGTAAACAAAATTTTTCTGTGATCTCCCTTTGCGTACCGCTACGGTAGTTGTTTCAATTTTACCACCGTATTATTTTTTAAATTGAGAAATTACCAGTACTCTTATAAGCTGCTTGTCCTAAGTCATTTATTAAAATACGCGACATGGTTCTAGGTGCTATCTTCATCTCCCGAGATTAAATATTTTGCTTTCGAACAGAATTTCTTCAAATTCCTTTCCTTGCTGTTTTGACGACCTTTTTAATACGAATATTACGTGGACGACCAGATCATTTTCTGTAACAAACAAAGGCGGTCTCATTGTACCTATTAATAGTCCGGTATACACACATTTTACTAATACCAAGCGTATGGAGAGTTTTAAATATTGCATTTGGCTCCATACGCTTCGGTGCGCGTAGACTGTAGCAGATTGACGTAGCAACTTGTAACCTTAGCTCGTAGCGCGCCGTAGTAATTCGTAGCGATAACTAGTAGAGACTGTTAATTATTTCGTAACAGATAAAAATGTCCGTAGCAGTGTTCTCGCTACGAGTTTCCAAAGTCGTTAGCAGGAGATTGCTTTGGATTCGAGATGGAGTTTTATTACAATGTAATGGGTCTCGCTTTTCGCGTTTCTCTTTTCCTACGAAAATTATTTTCGCGCGTAAATTAAGTCGGCTAAGTGTTGTGAAATGCGTTCCTTCGCAACTGTTTTACTCGAAGTGGAGTTTCATTTCTATGTAAACTTGTTTTTAATAGTTTTTTTTTTGAGGCAACTTTATTAGAACACCAGTAAATACGGAACAATGATTTAAATTGACCAACCGACTTTGAAGGTAAGAAGTGACATACTTGAGTAATTATCACATACTGAATCAGATAAGTGACGGGTGGATACGTCGACATCACACCCGTATAAAATATTTACGAGCCGCGAATGAACTTAGACGCGTGGAAAACTTGATCTCGTAACTTTTAATTTCTATAACACGACACGGCAGTTACGACAAATGGATATTCTATTAAAACTCATATCTTTCAGTGAACCATCTATATGTACGTAAAGGTGAAACTTTCTATTTTATTCACAGTTTTTTTTTGTTTTTTTTTTTTTTTATTGTAGTACGGCAAAATGACTGCACGATGCCTGATGGTAAGCACAGTGCAATCCAAAAATAACCAACGATTGACACACTATCCATCGCCGGTCGCCACTATCATGCCGGCCTGCAAAAAGCTGGATATGCACACGCTGATCCCGAAACGCGACCCGCAGAAGCGAATCACTATTACGGGCTTTTTCGTCATATACATGGTGGTTGCGACCCAGTCAGGCTGTAAAAACCTACTACCCGCTATCGCCATTGCCTCGTTCGTTATTCAGCAGGGTGCACCACGTGCAGGTGAGGTTGGCTTGGGTGTCAAAGTCTTATGATGTTATTTGACACCCCTTACACCCCCAAACACCCCTTAATGATATGTTATTAATACAATTTAACTTGATATTACAAATATCTATTTCAAAACTTACACGATAGTATAATTTATTATCAGCCTGCAAGAGTCCCACTGTCAGACCATAACGACTACGCCGCCTCAGGAAGTATTGGCGATTTCAGACACAGTTCTATGTTTTCCACATACAGTGGTATTACAGGAATATGCCTCAAGCCCATGTTTCACTACGGCGTTTTTTTTTATATAATAGGAGGCAAACGAACAGGCGGGCCACCTGATGTTAAGTGATCACCACCGTCCATAGACATTTGCAACACTAGGGGAGTCGAAAGTGCGTTGCCAACCTGTGTCGGCGAAGGGGGAGGAAGAAGGGAAGAAGAGAGAGAGAGGTGGGCCTCCAGCACTGTCACTGACCCAACGAAACTCAGTAATGCAAACACTGTTACTTCACGTCGGTTTTCTGTAAGAGGGTGGCAGTACCCCGAGCGAGCCGATCCATTCATGCTGAATCCAGCAATAGCTTAAACGTTGCTCTATCACCTACAAGTTTTCTTCACAGTCGGCCTATAGATAGCATTTTAAACTAGTAAATATACGTGAAATCCCAAAAACTGCGGACATCGAATCAATATTCCACCAGTCAAACCCCACCACCACCAAAACTATTTAATGTTATCTTATCAATACAATTTATAACTATTTTCCATACATTTTCATACATTATTGTATTTGTTGGAATAATCTTCGGTAATAGTATTTATGTATCGTTATTACTTATTTCGGTGAAACTAATCCATTTCTTTTTCCCACAATAACGTTCTACTACTACTAATTAATTACAAATATTTGAATTTTAGTCATTAAAATATTATACCTCGAATCCTATCGGAGTAACTGAAACTGTTGGAATCAAATTAAAAACAAAAAAGTGCTATTGTGAATATTTGTTCGGTTGCCGTTTTGTTCTACCGCTAATTAAACTCGTTCAAATCAAACGCAATTAGCATTAATTGAACGAGCAGGGACGAGTCGACCCGAGCCGCTGGCGGGGGTCCCGTGCGTCCCACGCGTTTACTGATTGCGCACCTGAGGCTATTGTGCCAGTTTCAGAATCGAATTATTGAAATGTTATTGTTTGTCATTTACGATATGTGTATTGCAGTCTGCTAAACACCTGACCTCAGAGCTGAAGTACTGCCATTTTAATTTCCTGCATGTGAAATAGTTTTGTAATTTAATAGGATAACTAGAATCACTACACATTATAAACCAAAGACCTTCTCCGCGTCTGTCTGTTTGCGATAAACTCAAACACTGCAGTTTTCCCCAGTAGATAAAGTGATTCATAAGGAGGTTTAAGGTATGTAATTTGTCAAAGTTATTTTATCAGAGATCTTTATTAAACTATTCACTTCAAGGGATATGAGTTGCTAATATCGACTTTGTAACTAGGATGGATTTGTTAGTGATACTCGTACGACAAAACCTTTTTTCTAGTATGGGAAACAAGCCCGAAACTCGTGTCTATATGTGAATCTATTAGAGCACCGACACAACATTGAGAGATATAATATTAAATTCTTCAATGTTTCTGAACTTCCGTTGAAGACATTATGATATAATCATAAGTTAGTAATGAAGAATGTTGAAATACCCGCGTACAGCACTCGTGTGACAGGTACCTGTCGAGTCGAACTCTGCAATGCTGTTATTTACAATTCAGTAAGATTTTACTTAATTAAAGTGAAGCAATGGAATTTTAAAAAGAAACCTACGTATTACGGGGAACCACATCTTAAAACTCTCTTAATGCATTTTATTATTTTTATAGCTTTTAACATTCAACCACAATCTCTTATCTATGTTAGTAAAACGGTGAACACACTAAACCTAAAGTAGGTGTGGCGTTTGAAAGCAGCTGCCGGACCACACTTATAGATGCTTAATAATGGATTTTCAATTTGATGTTGGTAATTATGTAATATACATGTTTAAAAAATTACTATGTTATCATTTTATCAGGATTTTTCCTCTACCGAGAGTGTCGGCTCAGACGGAAGGACCCAAGAACCCAAGTTGAACGACGCGTGGTCCGAACACTCACTACTGAGTCTATTAAATTTTCCTTTTACTTTCAAATGACTATAATATAATGGCTCATTACGTGGATGATTGTGTTGCTTGAAAAACTTCCATTAAAACAATGCATAGTTATAATGAAAATACATATTTACATATAAAAAATAAACAACTTCGAGTTTGTTGCTGGCTGTTTGCGACATCTGGGGTATTTCTAGAGTCAATGGTAGACTTTATGGTTGAATAAATGAATGAATAAATTATTTGTGATTTGATTTACTAACTGTTGGCGGGCGCTTCGCCCTCATGAATACCGTCTCATTACTTAAAGTCGCGGTGGTTTAATGGTATGACCGTTGGAATATCATTCCGATGTCTACAGATTCGACCCCGGCATGTAACAACGAGTTTTTTTTTTCAATTCATGTACATTTACTTACTAATTTAGATCATTAACACTATCCGTTGACGGTGAAGGAAAACATCGTGAGGAAACCTGAACCTGAGAAATGTTGTTGTAGTTCTACTGTAAGAAAACATAGAACTGTTGATTTCTCATCGTTTCGTTACTAAAACTTCGTAAATTAGCGCAGGGGTTATTATGCCCATACTTTCTTTCGGGCAGAGGCCTACGGCTTTGCAGTGGGTGTCTTACAGGCTGATAAAGATGGGTACTACGTGTTTCATTTGTATTTATTTTGGGCTATGTTTTATATTTTAATTATAATTTTTATTTTAACTGTTTGTAGACTACTTAGCGATTATTGAAAAGCGTTGTAATTTAGCATAGATTATATCTTGTAAAATCATATATTGTCATAATCTTAAATTTTACTTACGTGTATAAGCTATACTCACTAGTGTGATTCGAAATCGTCAGTACAAGCCCATCACCATCGCAGTACCGAGCCCCTTGGATCATAAGAAGTTAATCTGAGTAATAGATAGGTCGCGTCGAGGAATACTTGTCGCGTGTCCGTGTGTCCGTTCTCACGTGCGCCGTAACGTTGCGTCATACTGCATGTAGTTCGCTACCTCCGCTTACATATACAAGTTAGTTTCGCATATAAGTTAGTTCGAGCTCAATCCGATTGTTTCTGTTCGAGTAAATCTTGATTATCTCTGGAAGCTCAGCCGAGCGCCACGTTTCCGTCCATAACGTTATATATTTTTCGTATCTCGTTTAAGAGATATTTCCGAGGCTTCCATCCGAGTAAACGTTGCGAGATAAATCGCTCTTTCATTTCCCTCGCTCTGTCTTAAAGGAGCTATATGACGAACGTACGCTTTTGATGTACGTTACATATTACACGAATTTTGTAATAAATTCATTTTCCGGCTTGTATCAGGCAGTTGTGACGTCACAGCGTTAGATATTTACCCTCAGTTCGTTTTATGGTATATCAGAGAGTACGTCATAACTCGTACACTCAACATGAAACATTAAAATTATAAAACAAGTCATTTATCGTGCTTGTGTGTATGCTATCTTACTTCTTAAAAAGTACGCAACGGATTTGAATGTGGTTTTCGCTATCATTTAGATAACAGTTTTCAAAAGGTTCATGTGTATGATAGGTATAAATTACTTTTATATAAATGTTGAGAAAAAAGGATGTAATCTAATAAAGTAATTTTCGAGTGCTTAAATTGGAAATGCTGGCTAAACCTTATAAAATACATTAAAGAATATACTACGGTATTGTATATCTTTAAAATGTCTATAATAAGGCAGCGAAGGTATATACTTATTTCCGATGATAACTTTCAAGGATAAATAATTTAAATTAAATTAAAAAATGGTTATTTGCGATATTATTTTGGATATAGTTTACATCTTAACCCATCAAAATGTAGTGTTATGACCTTCACACGAAAGCGGAATACGATGCACTTTAAATATCACTAGAAATGTGAATGTGTGCAGAGAAGTGTTGCAGTAAGAGACCTTGAAGTGTTACACGATACTAAGCTATTATTCGATCAACATATTAACTCTATTATATCAAAAACTACAAAAGCTCTTGGATTTCTAATGAGTTGTTATAGTAATTTTCATCAAGTGAAAACTCTTGTACCCTTGTTCGCGGTCACTTGGAAGACACCTGTCACGACACAAGTTTTTACGATTTCTATGTTATCGAATACATGACAGGTCTCATTCTAAATCCTATGAGCAGCATTGTAAATTGCACCATTTACTACCACTAGATAAACATCGTATGTTTGCTGACACTCCTTTTAAAAATTGCATAAAACAAGGTCGTTTGTCCAGATCTCCTCTCAATAATTTGTTTAAGGGCTTCGTCTACTGATTTTCGTAATATGTCGTTGATACATGTGCCTCATTCAAGTATCAATTATAGAAAGAATAGTTTATAAAAAGTTACTGATATTCTTTCGAATAGATAAATAAATAATAGTGTTATTTTTTTACGGTGGGGGTTTTATGTAGTTTAATAATGCCTTTTATACCATATCAAAGACTAATAATGGGCAACAAAAAAAAGTTTGTGTGAAGATTGCTACGCAGTTTCTGAAATTGATGAACTAGAACGGTAAGTTTGAAGAAATAAATAATGGGTCTTAATCATATAAACACTAACATCACCACATCAGTGCATTGTACCAATGTGAACTCGGGTCGGGTTGATTGCGTATAGTATGGTGTAGGATTATAATTAAATTCAGAATCTTGTACAACCAAACCTGCAGTAGTACTTTAGTGTAATTAATTATTGTAAATGCATGTGATATTGTGTTGAGGCGCGCCAAACAGAAGCGGAATGTACACTCTCGTCATATCATTGTAACAAACCGAGACACTTAACTGTTTACTCAGTTTTCAATCATATCCTAAACTAAAGTCATTTACGATACAATGTACATTAGTTTCAGTGATATAGAATTTTAATCTAAATGATTAATACATATTTAGTCTTTTATTGTTCCTGGAGTACCGTATATTAATTTTAGAGAAAGATATTACTTTAAATATGAAAACTATAATTAATTATGTACTAAGTTTTAATTAATCTCTGTTAACTAAAATAGCTAGCCTAAGATTTTTGAGAATCTATATCTATACTATAATAAAACTGTAACAAGTCGAAATCTGTACATTAAATATTTTTTGAAAATTTTAATCAGGATAGGCTATGTTATCGATATAGAAGCCAAAAATAATCTTTTTACAATTTTTGTCTGTCTGTCTGTCTGTCTGTCTGTCTGTCCCTATGCACACGCATCACTCTGAAAGTACTGAACCAATCTTGATGAAACTTGACATAGTGATAACTAATATTACGAGATTACATCAAATATACTTTTTGTCTCATAAAACGCAAAGGGTTCTCCAGGATAAAGGATTAAAGTCTAGAATATAAACCCGAATTACTCTGAAAGTACTGAACCAATTTTAACGAAATTTGACACGGTGATAACTAATATTAGAAGACTACATCCAGGATACTCTTTGTCCCATAAAACGCAATGAGTTCTCCAGAATAACGAAAAACAAAAATTTGCAGTTAACGTAACTAGACTTTTTTGCGACACCTTAGTACAAGAGCCGGCAACGTTAAAAGAACAAGAATTTTAGAATACCTGGTTCTTTAATACATCAATATATATTTTTTTATATCATAAGAGGCAAACGAACAGGTGGGTCACGTGATGTTTAGTGACCACCACCGTCTATAGACACTAGCAACACCAGGGGATTTGTAAGTGCGTTTCCAACCTGTATATGGGGGAGTGTAAGGGAACCTCCGGCACTCTCACTGACCGAACGAAACATTACAATGCAAGCACTGTTATTTGACGTCGGTTTTCTGTAAGTATTCTGGCAGTATTAGCCCGAACGAGCCGACCCATTCATGCTGAAACCAGTAATAGCTTCAGCGTGGCTCTACCACCTACAGAAATTGTCAATATATCAATAGACAGAATTTAGGACACTTGGTAGCAGGTTAACGTTGTATTTTTAATAGGCATTTTGATTTATGATTAATCAATAATAAGTTTAGGAACATTTTTTTCAGTAACTTTTAAACGCAATTAAACATTCAGACACATTTTTTATAAACAATCATATATATACCCGCTGATATATTTTATAAATAAAAAAAAGAATGTGGTGTCGTGGGACACCAGGTAGGAACGAAGTTCTTTCGGCTAATGTAGAATCGACACTATTTGGAAAAAAAATCGTGCTCAATTTTATGTAATCGTAATTCAAATTATCAATTAAAATAACAAAATATGTCTCTTTATTTTTGTTTGACAACATAAAATTACATAAAACTACACTACTACTACTACACTACTCGCTTATGTATACGACTGTCGCGCCTGCGCACGTCTCATTTAACTGTTTTATTCCATGCACTTTTCGTTACAGTTTTACTATCACATTTTTTTCAGTTCGGTCGCGCAGCAAAATCTCTATCTCCTCCAAGCCTGCCGTAAGGAACTTCGTTCCAATAATAAATTTCAAATCAATTATTTTTTTCATAGCAAAGAACCAATTTCATTTTATTAAACATTATTGACCACCATATACAACGATAAACGTAAACGTATGACTTGGGATTGACGCCATCTCAAATATATGCGTCGTCGACCATCAGGCTATACAAAACCGAAATACCTTGGGCCGGCGAGGTGAAATATCTTGGTGTTACTTTAGATAAACACTTAAATTTCGATTCACACACAGAAAGAGTGCGAAACAAAGCCGTATGGTCTTAGGTCGTTTCTATCATTTGCTTTGTTATAAGAGTAAAATATCCCCTAGACAAACTCACTTTATACAAAACTTGCATCCGTCCGATTATGACGTACAGTTGTTCGGTCTTTGCACATGCGCAAAATCGTATTCAAAAGTTGCAGGTTCTCTAGAACTGAGCCCTATGTAAAATCACCGGTGCCCCATGGTACGTCCGGAATAAGGATCTCCACAGGACCTGGAGATGCTTTCTGTCTGAGCGTATATAAAATCACTTACAGGTAGTTATTTCGAAAAAGCCGCGAATCATCCCAGCCCGTTAGTGGTATCCGCCGCGAACGATGAACCCGTACCCAACGCTGCGCAGTATAGAAGACGACCGCGACACATTTTTACCGACCCTCCTGATTCAATCACATCAGCGAATGATCAGTACCAGCCTGTCTCTTCAAACAGAGCGTGTTCTCACCCACGCCCGCATAACCGCAGATCACGCCGCCGTGGTCTGGGATTAAATTTCGCTCCCGTACACCAAATTAGGCCCTTCTCGGCAACGGCTCAAGCCTAGATCTGTTCCCTGGGCGTGGAGCCCTTGAGTACGCTGCTCACGCGATACAGTGACACAAGAGTTCTACCCTTATTTTTCGTTATCCTATCCTACATAGTTTAGAGGATTTTTTCCTACACAAAATACATATAGAAGTTGTTGAGGCACGCATGCTTGGTACACATGCATGTTTCAATAACTTATATACGTATATAAGTTACCGGACTACTAAGACGAGCGCTTAAGGCACTCAGCCGATTTTATTTAGGCAACCAGTTCAAGGGTACACGGCACACCTCGGCTTGGCTGTTGCCTGTTGCATGCAAAATCGCGACCTATCTTAACTAATCTAGCTAACTATTCATATATGTATGAGTTGTTGAAACGTATATGTATACCAAGCATACACGCCTCAACAACTCCTGCATATATTTATTATCGGAAAATTGAGAGTTTTTTAGTTCGATAAGGAAAAAAGTAAACCCTTCCACTTTCATGTGTAACATGTTTCATTCATCATGATTCAGTGTTTCATGTGTTTCACGTGTGTGGGGATGATCGTGTAGTGTTGTAGCAGTGATGTATATTTGTGTGTCACCGTATCGCGCAAGCAACGCACTCAAGGGATCCTTACTGAGGGATTGAACCTGATGTATAAAACTGGCTTGGTTTGAAGGTGATAGGTACTATGTTGTGAGTGGTACAGAGATTATTTATAAAAATATATTGGAAATATATTTCAAATACGTTTTTGAAACAGTTTATAACTCTTAGACAATAGTTTCAAGCAAGTGACATTTGACGTTTTCGGCGGGATGTTTGACGCTTCGATACGGTGTTCATATATTTTTCTTTAATACAATGGAGTATAAAAAGGTTTTAATACAAGTCGAAGATAGTTATGATAAAGTAAGTGGTAGAGATGTTTATTCAGTTTTATGTAGGTTAGTCTTTATTTTAATTGATCCTGGTAGATGACGCTACGAATGGGTACTAGGTTTATTTAAAAAATGAATACATGTAATCTGGGTATATGTTTAAGTGAATCCGTGGATAGTTTGGATTCACAATTGGAAACGGTAGTTGTGGCTGCAATCGGGTATCAGTTTTATTTGCGGGGTGGTAGGGCTTTACATCCTGACTGGGTCACAAACACCATGTACATGACGAAAAAATCCGTAATAGTGATTCGCTTCTGCGCGTCGCGTTTCGGGATCAGCCTGTGCATATCCAGCTTTTTGTAGGCCGGCATGATAGTGGCGACCAGCGATGGATAGTGTGTCACTCGGTGGTCGCTATTGTTTTTGGATTGTACTGTGCTTACCATCAGGCACAGTGCAGGCATTTTACCGTGCTACGATAAAAAAAAGAAACAATTTTTTCGCGTGATAACCTATTTGGTGCAAACGAAGTTGCACGGGTCAGCTAGTACTATAATAAAACTGTAACAAGGCCAAATCTGTACATTAAATATGTTTTGAAAATTATAACTGAGGTAGACTATCGATATAGAAGCTACAATAATATTTTTACAATTTTTTTCTGTTTATCTGTTTGTCCCTGTGAACACGTATCACTCTGATATCACTGAACCACTTTTGATGAAACTCGACACAGTAATAACTAATATTACAAGGTTACATCTAGGATACCTTTTGTCCCATAATACAAAAAAGTTTTTCAGGATAACAGACGAAAATCAAAAAATTGTATTTAATGAGTTTTTTTACGGATTTTGGTAACTTTTCTTTGCGTTATATATGGCAGTCAGATTAGATAAAAATTTAAGCTATATTTCATCACCCTATGCCTCTTAAAAAAATAAAAAGGACGACAGTTGGGATTCGAACCAACGTCTCCGTCAGTGCGCAAAATGTACATATACGATTACATTACGATATAATTGCGCTACGGCGACGAGACGTTTTTATCCAAAATTATCAATCAGTTGAATTAGACGTGTGAAATCTAATAAGTAGGCTAAATTCAGTGGTTTAAAGTTAAATAAAGTGGTTTTTTATTTCGAAGTCAGTTTATTTTTTGTATTTTTTTTTCTTAACTGGACCCGGTAAGTGGTGCTGCGAACGGGTTCTAGCCTTATTTTAAAATATTTTTCACATACCGACTGGGTATATGTTTAAGTGAGTTCCTGAATAGTTTGGATTCACAATTGGAAACGGTAAGTGTCGCTGCAATTGGGCTTTAGGTTTATTCAAAATTTTCACATATATTTTTTTTATAGTATCACGACAAAAGGATTGCACTATGCTTGATGGTAAGCACCGTACAATCCAAAAACTAGCGACCACGAGAGACACACTATCTATCGCCGGTCGTCGCTATGATGCCAGTCTGTGTAAGTGTCTCTTCACGTTGAGTTTGAAGGACCCCATGTCACAGGAAAGAGGTAACACACTGGCCGAGAGATTGTTCCATAGCTTCAGGGTAAGGCAAAGATAAGACGTTGCGAACTTTTTAGTTCGTGCCCAGATAGGATTTACCTTAAAACTGTGGCTCCGAAGACCAACGCGCGTGGTGATGTTATGAAAAGGAGAGGAAGGGATTAATTAGAATAACTCTTTAGAGCACTCGCCGTGATACAGACAGTAAAACACGCTTAGTGAGGCATAGTCTCTGTGCAACCGAAGCGGCTCTATAAACTCTGTAATATCTGCATCATTAACAATGTGGACATCTCGTCTCTGCAACCTGTCCAGAGTATCCAAGAGATATTGCCGAACCGTCCAAAGGTGCGAACAGTATTCCACATATTAAATACAATTGAAATCGGTAATAACCGATTTGGTGCAGACGAAGTTGTATGGGTCAGCTATTCTATAATAAAAATATCCAAATTGAAAGTTCTAGATTGGCCAGAACATTGGTATAGGAATCTTATATATTTTTCCTACAACTTAATTTCTTCATTTTTTCAAATATATCTTTTTGTGTTCCCGTGGTGCCGCTTGTCCGTAAAACCAGATGTCTGCATAGCGTTGTGTAAACTGGAGCAAAACCTCAGCTTTTGTATTCCAACAGGCTGGAAACAGATAATCACCTGATAGTAAATAATTACCATCATTATCACATGCGTCACAAACCACGAACATCATTGTTGGGTTTCGCACCTTAAAGAGCGTATTTCAGTGTATTTTAGAAGATCGCCTTGTTCATACCCGTAGGCAAAAACTATGCTGGATAACGTATTCCACACAACACAATACATCCCTACAATAAAGGTTCTATAGAACTTTATTATTGTTAACATTTTACTAGATTTAGCCAGCGGCAGGAGGTACGAGTTTGGAACACACTCTATTGTACATGTGTTGGACTACATATATCTTATATGTATATGTATATGATCTTATATCTCTGCAAATTTCTAAAGATTCTAGATTGTATGTTAGTTTAGAGTTGTCAACAACGTAAATAGCTCGCTTTTGCATGGTATCAAAAAGTTCAAAGCTGGTAGGCAAAAGTACCGGCTGCATATTTTCGCTTTAAAGAGCATATACCGTTGCCGTTTGCTGTGGTGTACTGCTTGGACAGGTTAAGGATACCTAGCTATTTAGCTGTCAACTTAACATCGCTATTCAAATAACATTAGGATTGCATATTACTGATGCCTTGAAATGACAAAGGATGCTTCTTTAGTGAAAAACGCACAGACTAGTGTCTTTTATACTTAGTATTGCCATAAATACTGAAACAAAGAAAAAAAAATCTATTGTAAATAATATTTATTACTTTTACAGTGTATTAGTTTAATACATAAATATAAAACAATTTAAAATATAAAAAGCTTATTCGAAGTGGTCTCCATTGGCAGCAATACAGTGTAGCGTCGTTTTGTAAAATAATAAATATTTCGACCGCTATGACGGCGATACTATGGCCTAGTTATGTAGGCAGGAAACTACCGGTGGCATCGAGTCTTACATCGCTGGATCCTCTCTCACCAATAACAAAGCAAAGAACAATCTCACTCAACTGACCTCCCTTTGCGTACCCCTTTAGTACTTGTTTCGATTTTACTACCCTGTTCTTATTTTAATTATCATTTAAGAAATCACCAGTACGTCTCTTACAGGCTGCAAGTCCTAAGTCATCTTTTAAAATACACGACATGGTTCTAGGTGCTATCTTCATTTCTCGAGATAAAATCTTTTGCTTTCGGACAGGATTTCTTCGAATTCTTTCCCTTACTGCTTTGACCAACTTTTTGTACGAACACTACATGGACAACCAGATCTTTTCTCACATTGCCACAAACATAGGAGGTCTCATTGTACCTATTAATAGCCCGGTACGCAAACATTTTACTAATACAAAGCGTATGGAGAATTTTAAATATTGCATTTGGCTCTATACCTACTTTGTGTAATGCAATCACAGCGATTCGGTTCACTTTATTACCCCACTACGTAAAATATTGTACAATGTATTGGCGCCAAAATGGGAAAAAATTAATAATCATATAAAAATGACGGATTCCAAAAGCAAATTGTAATATTTTGTTTATTTTTAATAATAACAGTATTTATGGCCAGACTATGTATATGCTTACTAGCTTTTGCTCGTGACTTCGACTGCGTGGAATAGCTTTTGGTTAACTAATACGCAGCGGAAGCTTTCAAAAGGAAAAAAAAAACGATTTTCAAACATTCTTCATTGGTTCTTCGCTCATATTGCTTACAAAGATTTTTTTCAAATCAGAGCGGAACTTCACATATTTCCATACAAACTTTCATCTCCTATTTCCTATTGTGATTTTACACCCTTGAAATTAAAACTTTTATAAGCTTTGAATGTCATATTTGTTTATATCGTATCAATAGCCTAAAAAATATGTGTTAAACTTTTAGCATATATATTCACTCGATGCTTAGAGTCGTGCTATAACTTGGTAATATTATATGCAGATATGTTAATAACAATATAAGAGTTGTTGAGGTATGTATGCTTGGTACACTTATATGTTTAAACAATTCATATATGTATGAATAATTAGCTTAGGTCAGCCCAGATAGATTGCGAATTGCACATATCAGGCAACAGCCCAAGCCGAGGTGTGCCGTGCACCCTTGAGCTAGTTGTCAAATAAAATCGGCTGAGTGTCCTAAGCGCTCCCCTTAGTAGTCCGGTGAAGGTGTTAAGACCTTGCTGGGTATATATATATATAGTCATAGTCGATTCGAAAAAAAAATTTAATATATTATGTCAATTTGTAAATGTTTCTCAAACATTAATTCTAGAGTAGTTATGTAGATAAAGGTTAGGTTAGCGGGTTCGTCTAATGTAGGTAACTGTTTTATGCTATTTTGGATAATTGTTGAAACAAAAGGTTTTTGTGTTGGGGCCACTCGCCGGCCGGGATTACCGCCGTAGCCGCCATTGTTCCCAGGACCAGTACGGGTCGGGGGAGAGTGGCGCGGCCGCTCTCATTGTTTCTAATTAATGACAAAGTCCCGGACAACAGTGTGTTTTCTTTACATTTCTTTGTGTTGGGTAATGTATGTTGAACGAGTAGGTAATTGTTGCCGGTTTCGAATACAAGTACTTATATACACTCTGTGCGCCTTTTCACTGGCCCTCCCTGTGTTATTCTGACATCGGAGCTCATTCCGCAGCCTCAACCCC
>JACEII010000012.1:86600-112395 GCA_014332785.1 Antheraea mylitta | reverse complement strand
AGGTGTCGCCCTTCATATAGATATTTGACAGGGCGGCGGCCCCAATAGCTGGTCCTTCGAGCCGGATTTTCGCGGCAGTCAAAATGCCGATCACCAGGAGCCAAAAGGGATCACAGAGCGGACACCCAGTCGAAATAGAGGCTGCGGTACAAGAAACCAGCTCTACAGAGACGACGTCACATGAGACGAACGAGACCTCAGCAACAAGAACAACGCAAGTTACCGAAGCATCCACATTGAGAAGACATAGGCCTGCATCCACGAAGTCGCAGAAGAGGCGACAGGAGCTGGAGGCCCGTGCAGCATTGGCTGAAAAAGAGCTTCGTGAGGCACAAGCGGCGACAGTGGCAGCTAGGCTACGCTTGGAAATAATCCAAGCAGACATTGAGGAAGAAGATGATGACTCTATTATTGAAGAGCCAGCAGACCGGGAGGACCAAGTCAGGGACTGGATCCGGGAATCGGCGGGACGCACGGAGGCCAAGAACAAGGAAGACACCGAACACATAGATACCGTTCGGTGTACACAAATTACTCCTGCTCCCACCACTGAAGCTGTTGGCCAACATGGAAGGAGTCATGAATATAGAAGCCTAGCCCAAGTCATAGCTGAGGCGATGAAGACTGCACACCAGGGAATGATGCCACAACCAGACTATGTGCATCAGCTACCACCATTCGAAGGCGACTGCAGGGAGTGGGTGGCCTTCAAGGCCGTCTACGAAGACACTGCTCCGCTATTCTCAGACATGCAGAACATGGCACGACTGAGGAGGGCACTGAAGGGAGAGGCACGAGAGGGAGTTCGCAGCCTGCTGTTCTCGGAGAGCACACCCGAGGATATCATGGAAGCGCTGCGACGATCATATGGGAGAGCGGACGCCCTTGTTCTGGCAGAACTGAACAAGATAAGAAGACTGCCAGTAATCAGTGATTCCGCGTACGATGTATGCATGCTAGCAAGCTGCATAAATAACACCGTCGCAGCAATAAGAGCGCTGCGAAAACCACAATATCTACAGTCGCCCGAAATATTGAAGAGCATCACAGACAAGATGCCAACTATATTGAAGTTTCGCTGGTACGATTACACCGCGGACAAGATGGATGGAGAGGATCCAGATCTCAACACGATGGCGAAATTTCTGAATAGAATGGCGGATCGATGTGGACCGCACGCCATACCAGAAGAAGCCACCGTACGAAAACTGCCGACTAGAAGACACGCCACGAATGCAGCAATGGACGCTAGATCAGAGAGGCAAGCTGAGCAGAAGACATTGAGAGAGAAGCTAGCATGCCCGCACTGCCAAGAGGGACATCACCTCCATGAATGTCCAAGATTCAGAAGGGCTTCGGTAGAAGAGAGATGGCATATAGCCAAGCAGTCACGCTTATGCTATAAATGCCTGCATGGAAGGCACCGCAAGGAGACGTGCCAACGACCACCATGCAGGATCTGTAAGCGCTGGCATCACTATCTTCTGCATAAAGATACGGAGGTAGCTACGAACATAGAAGACAGCAAGAACATTGATAAAGAGGTAGCCAATAACCTACGGCTACCAGTGAATTGTGCGCGATCAACGAAGGCCTACTTGAAGATGGTTCCAGTGGAAGTATATGGACCAGCAGGTTCAGCCAAAATCCTGGCCTTGCTGGATGAGGGTTCCACTGTGTCGCTGCTAGACGCGACGGTGGCCGAACAGGTCGGCCTCAAGGGACCCAAAGAGACCCTTCAACTGGAAACCGTGGGCGGCAAGATGATCACAAACACAAAGTCCATGAAGCTCGACATGAAGATCAAGGGGCTTCACCAAAAGAAGAAATGGACAGTCACTGGGGTACGGACCATGGAGAATCTGCACTTGACGCCCCAGCGATTGGACAACGAAGTTATTGAGCGTTGCACTCACTTGAAGAGTCTAGTGAGCCACCTATGCTACGATGAGGAGTCTCCGAAGATGTTGATCGGACAAGATAACTGGGGGCTCATCATCACCCAGAAAACACGCAAAGGAGCCAAGAACCTGCCGGTAGCATCCTTCACTCAACTAGGATGGGTGCTACATGGCATATATGGAGGCGCATCGAGATCCGTAAGTCGATTATGCGCTCATGTTACAGCGCGTGAAGAGGCACTTGACTCGATGATGAACGAGCACATTGCTATCGAGTCCCTGAAGCCAGCGAGTATAATGGAAACATCCGATTGCTGGAGTACCTACGAGTCTCAAGGTGTTTCACGCACTCAAATGACGAGGGGGAGCTGCACGTCTTCGCAGACGCCAGCGAAACGGCGTACGCCTGCACTGTCTAATAGAGACAATGGAACAGAAAAAGTTTTACCACGTCACACTACTACGCCACAACTGACCACAAGGAGAAGTGGTCAAAACCTACCCCGGACCCGACGGTCACACGCGAATATTGGAGGTGCACACCGTAGGCAGATTGCTGAAAAACCGAGATCCAAAGCGGTGCTACCGGTTCCAGCGTCGGCGAGCAACGAGCGACGAGCTACCGACGAGCCTGTGGTGACACCATCAGCGCGAGGAGATACAGTGGCGTCGCCAGGACATGGAGTTGGTGCTGCGCACGAGGGGGAGGATGTTGGCGACGCACACGTTAAGTAGCGCACACATTACCTTACACGTAGGTTTAGTATATTTCGTATAGAATATATATAGATTTTATTGATATGTCGCATAGATAGAATACTGTAGATTAATAGAGAAATAGTGATAGTGTTATGCACGCATAGAATTATTGATAGTGTGTTAGTGTAGGGTGACTTATAGAGTAGGTATCGAGAATTATACGATCGTACAAAATAGTTAAAATGGAACATCGTATAACTAAACATAGACTGTTGTAAACTAATGGTTATTGAGGTACATAAAAGTTAACAATGGTGCCTCATAACCAACACGTGAGAAACAAGGCTTTACAAATTGTATAGATAATTATTAAAAGCATTAGTGAAATTCCAGCAATATACCGGCTTCCCTTTATAGCATTAAGACGGACAAAGCGGATGCCTTTAAAGTAATAGAGACCAGCTGAATAGTAATCGTATTTGTTATGATTTTATGGCATCCAGTAAAGTATTAACTTGTAAAGATAAAATATAAATTTGTGTAGGCAAAAGAACTAGCCTTTGAATACAATAATATATTTTTAAATGGTAAACTGCACAAACAATAGATTAGAATTCGGGGAAGGTAAAGAGCCCGCTGGCGATAATTTTATGACGGTGCAGTAATTCTCACGAGAATTTAAGAAATAATATTTTGTAAAATATAGATTTGTAATTTTTAATATTAATAGATATGAATTGAATTAAAATTATAGCATGGAATAACATATCACTTACGGAACAGTGATATGTGTCGTGATGAATTAGGAAAATCACAGACGCAATATAGTATAGAATATCGAGTAATTATTTATTATTGAATATCGAATTATAGAATATCGTGTTATTATTTATTATCGAATGTACGTTATGTTTATAGATAATATGTCACCCTATACAGATAGATTGTAGATAACACACTAGATATAGATACATAGAAATATAAGTTAATCTTTAAGATTGTAGTGTTTAGTGCAAAATGGCACTTAATATAGATATAAGTTTAATAGATTTACATTTTAGCGTATAAATAGATAATAAGAAATGTATAGTATTGATTTTTAAAATATACAAAATATAGATAAATAAATAGAAACACGCAAAACCGAGCCAACAGACATGAGAAATAGAGTCGCTTCGCGTAACGGTACCCGCCGCAGATTTTGCTTATAAGCACGGTCGGCGCGGTACCGGGATGTAGTCTGATCGCAGAGCTCATAGAGATAACATCGAGTAGTCTGATCGCAGAGCTCATAGAGATAACATCGAGTAGTCTGAATATAGAATTCGTCGTGACAACATTGAGTAGTCTGATTGCAAATCTGATTGCAATAACATCGAGTGGTACGAGCACGCAGTATAGTAATTATTGATATTGACAGTAGTGCTCTGTTGGCTCAGGGACGCGGTCATTATATGAGAACCACGTTGTTTTCTTGCGACCACCCCGACCTCCGCTTCCGCAAAAGCTACCACTTTAGTCGACTGGCTCGTGCATTATTGCACATCATAGAGAGCCCCTTCTGGACATCAAGACCGGCATCCGACTGTCGCCACCGAGGCGGGCTACCGGCGCTCTCTCTACCATCTTTGAGAGTTCTACGCCCGCCCAACGCCGGGGAACGTCGCCTCGCCTCGCCTCACCTCTCACTCACCTCATTCCACCTAACCCCGCCTAACCGCGGGCAGGTGACGTACGAGGCCGAGAGGTGTCGCCCTTCATATAGATATTTGACAGGGCGGCGGCCCCAATATTTATCTTGTTCTAATTAATTATAAAATAAGTTCATAACTTGACAAACAAACATGATATTACACCGTACTAGATCCAACTGGTCAAATTAGGTTGATTGTGAACGAATTCCAGAACCTCATCTTTCCTAATGTCCGTTTCACGGAAATTGCCTCAACAGTCATAACCCCACATGTAAGTCCTCGTCAAACGAGTCTTATGTACCCAAACACAAGATAGCTGCTGTAAGCCGTTGAGGAGTTCCATTCTTCATTTTCATGATCAACTCAGGATTGATTAAATGATATTCTTATCATTACAACAGGTTATTCCAAGTTTTCATTAAAATTAGCTTATGGGGAAGTTCATTTATTCATATGAGCTTTATTCATCCCTTTATTTTCAACCCTTATGGTTGGATTTTTTTTAAATTTCAAGAACACCATTCCCAGTTATCAAATTTCAAATAAAATTGTTGAAATCGGGTTCAAGTACACGAAAATACGTAGACACGAACTGGGTGAAAATCAAATAAACGATATTTAACCCTCTTAGGGGTTGAATATTTTATTCAAATTTATATGGGACCACCTTGGAGTATAGCCGAATCAAACAAAAAAAGAATCATTAAAATCGGTTCACAACTGACGGAGATATCGATTAACATACATAAAAAAAAAAAATACATACACCCGAACATATAACCTCCTCCTTTTTCGAAGTCGGTTAAAAATAGAATAACATCTTAACGAAAAACTATAGTTTGTGAGTGAATTAAGTAATGCGAAAGTAAATCCCACCCACGCGAGTTGTAGTCGCTCCTATATTATATTTAAACCCGGTTAATTCGAACTTTACAACTAATCGAGACTTTCAATTAGTAACTTTTTTAAATAAAATATTAACTCATGTCACATATATCATAAACACACAGATAATAACTTTAAACAATCTCTCGCAAGCTATGCTGATCGATTAATACACTCGCCGATGCTTGGTGCTACGACTTTGTGATTTATAACTTTGTTTATTTTTCTCAGAGCGCGCGTGTATTTGTGAACTGCAGTAAGTTCTATACTAGAACGAGCCTCTAAAGCTGCATTAGCAGGTTTATACCAAATTTGGATAGGCAGGGTAAGAAGCACGAGTAGTTAAGGTTCATGTGTTAATGTATATTCGAAATGGGCTCCTTAAACCTACACCCGTGTCAAAAGTCTTGGGACCTACTTGGAGTTTATCTAGTTGCCTCGCGATGAACCCGGCACACGCACGGTGAATCCATGGTATGCTAAGTAGTACGTATCCCCCCGCTATACAATGTTTTCCATTTCAAGCGGTTTTAACAGTTGCTTCGGTTGATCAGATTTCGTATAATCGAGATCTCGCAGTAAATAAAACGTGACCGATATTCGAAACGTTCAGGTGATGTAAGTATGCGCCTGACTGACAGCGTAGTGAGTGTTGCGCCGCTTTGTGCCACCTCGGGAAACCTTTTAGTTCACGAAAACTTTATGATTTGACTCATCAGTTTCTATTCATGTTAGCTAGTATGGAGTTTCACTGAGACGTCGCTGCTGAAGAACTTGCTAGTCATCTTGAACCTAGTTCTTGTCCACGTCTCCACTCTAATTCATATTATGTAGGTAAATAATAATAATAACGAATTCAATTAAATCGCTCTTAGTTTCTTCACGATGCCTGAAGCGCAGGAACTTACTGAATCGGTGAAGTTTTCAGGTTGGTGGGAATAGGCTGTCAAAATCCGGTCAAAGCCTTGACTCCCTTCACCTCCATTAATGGGGGTTTATCATAAGGAGAGATGTGGATTATTTTTTGTTTGCGAGGGCACGGGTATTAACGGATATATGCTCAATTGCAGGATCCAAGGGTATAAAATCGATTAAAAGCTTAGAGCTAATAGGAACATACACACTTACTTACATATACAGTGAGTCCAGTCGCTGGTTTCAGCGCTGTGGCGGTGGATGAACTCTTTGTTTGATACACAGAGTGTTTACGGATTTCCCCCGGCACATACACGATCGTCGGGCCCGTCTCTGTCTACCCCTTATGTGGGTCGGCGAGGTTACTGTGCCGAGGCTATGCCTCTTGCAGTGGTTTACATCGTGGTATGTAAATGCATACCGGTCCTTGGGTTATTTCTAGCTCATTATTTAAGCGGTTGGTATCTCAATTTTTCAAGTCTTCACTTCTATTGTTTATCTTCTTCTGAGATAACCAGGTTTCTAGGCGATGGTTTGTATCCTTTGTCCGGTGGTCTTGCGTGAAACGGAGTGATTCCCTTAATGAAAGGGAAGTTCGACACGTCCGCCCGCGCGAACATGGCTGTAGCTGTCCTAGTAACAAATCTATCCCTTTCCATTTTAGGTCGCGCGCAATGGTTGTGTTGCGCACGTATCGGGGAGCTCCTATGAAAGCCCTGAGGCATGAGCGCTCCTGCACTCTGAGTCACTCTTTCTGAGTTTCGAACAGGTATGCGTAATAAACCGGTGCCGCGTATGTTAGGCGGGATCTAACATAAGTTTTGTAAATCCCGAGCTTCGTTCTTAGAGGGAGCGATGATGACAGCACGGGCTTAAGTTTAGCTCGTTTCGCTCGGACTCCACGCACTAAGTAATCGGTGTGGTTCTTGAACCTCAGTAGGCTGTCGATGTTAACTCCTAGGTATTTGGCCTGCCTCAACCATGGCACGCTTTTCCCCTGTAGTAATGGCGGTGGATACGGATGCATTCCCGTGATAAACGCCTGTGTTTTGGCAACATTGACCGTCACTCTCCACCGATCTATCCAGTCGAACAACCGGGAAACCGCGAAATACGTCGCATCATCCGCGTACACCGCAAGTTTTGCCCGGCCGACCCAGGGAATGTCGTCGGTATAACGCACGTACAACACAGGCGAGAGGCAACTGCCTTGGGGTACCCCAGCGCGTACCCGGCGTTCCGTAGAGGATACCCCCCCAACCGCCACTACCACTCGGTGGTACTTGAAGGAAGGATGCAACAATGCGGACGAGTCTTCGATCTACAGGCGACGTGAACAGTTTGTAGAGCAGGCCCTCATGCCACACCCTGTCGAACGCCTTTTCCATGTCCAGGAAGACTGCCGCGAAGTACTGCCTCTTGTTAGTACTGGCCGATATTTCGCGAATAACTCTGCAGAGTTGTAGCGTAGTGGAGTGTTCACTGCGGAACCCGCATTGTTCACCCCTAGGTGGTAGATGGGGGGTTAGGTGTTGCAGTAACAATTTCTCGAACACCTTTGATATAGTGCTCAGCAGCGTTATAGGCCTATAGCTGTCAGGTTTCCGGGTGTCCTTTCCCGGCTTGGGTATCATAATCACCCGTCCGAGTTTCCATTTGTCAGGGAAATGCCCTGAGCGTAGTATCCCGTTGAACAGACGCGCCATTGCCGCGACGGTTTTGAATGGTAGATGGTGCAGCGCTGTGTTTGTGGTATGGTCCGCGCCCGGGGCTTTTTTGGACTTCAGGGTTTGGATGACTCGTCGAACCTGCGACGGCGAGACGAATACCGAGTCATCTTGTGGATCGATTGGTGCTTCCAATCTATCTCTTACAAATTGTATGTCCCGGATCGAGTATGACGTGAATTACTGCTCTAAGAAATCTGTAAATATTTCTCTAAGGACTGTATATTATTATGTCAATAACATCTTCCGAATTATAACCATAGTGAGTAGGCTGGTCGGGGCTCTCTACAAAATAATCATATCTTGTGGTGTCGTCATAGATTGTTTTTCCTTGTGCGCACGTGTGGGATGCATTCCAACACACGGGTTTCGAATTCAAGTCTCCCGCTATTAGTGTGGGACTTCCCGTATTCAATAATTCACGCAGTTCGTGCACATCAATCTGCATGCGTGAGGGTTTATACGCAGAATAGATGCGCATTTCTTGGCTGCCAATAGAGATAAGTACACCAAGAGCGTATATGGTGTTCAGTTGCTTGTAGGGTATCTCTTGGTGTATTATGTTGCATCGGACAAGAACAGCTAGGCCTCGGATGGCGTGTCACATACACTAAACACTCTGGCGCTTATAAAAATATAGCTGCGCGTATAACAGTCACTTCGACGCGTGCGTTAGCGATGTGGGCGATACAAGTACGGGGTGGACGATCAAATGCCCTGCAGCGGTATGCAGAGGAGGGGATAGGTGCGGGGGGGTAGGAGGCGCCCTCGTGTGGCGAACCACAAAATTAACCTCTTATAAAATAACTACCACAAGTACATAATGATGCTTATTTGATTTAGTCTGACTCGCACAACGCATAATATTAACAATAAAAATAATAAACAGCATAACTAAGATTATTATAATAAATATTTCACATAAGTACATGAGTACCTACTCGTATACCACGAGGTGTCTGCTTAGTCGTATGACTAGTTCAGAACACCCGCAATATACTACTCCTGACTGGCCACACAAATACAATATCGCTACAAAACGTAACCACACTCAACAGCATTGCTTCTATAGCCAATAAAATCTAACCACAAGCATAAATGTAGTGAGGAATCACGATACGCGGAAACTATGCTAGTTACAGCAAACTGAAATACCGGTCCTTATTATTACATCAGCTTGCTAAATTGATACAATTCTCAACTCCACTTGGTATGTTTATGTAAATAATAATAATGGAGATGAATTAACAACTGAATAGGAATTCTAATGTGATTGTGTGCGATACAACGAGTATACTGTGGTTTTGCGGAAATAAAGTCACTGGAATTAATGTTTTAACTGAGTTCATACAACATAGCATTCGCAGTTCATATCTCCACGTAGACATTTGTAAACATTTTCAATTCGAATGACGTTCATTGTAATACGAACTAAACAAAAGCAAGACAAGGAATACCTCTCAAGCCAATGGTGAGAACCGAGATTATTAGAAATATTAATTACTACTTTAATTCCTTCTAACGAAGCACAAACAAAGCAATACTATATGAAACAATCCTTTCAAGTGTACCAAGGACTACTCCATGTAATGTAAAACTCATGCACAGAGCCAGGCCCTTGCCAACTTGTATCCTGCATTTTCTTAAATAATTGCTATTTATTTTTTCTTTAAATAATAGTATTTAACTTGATACTTCCGGTCATTCTATAAACTATGTTACAGTAAATACTCACCTCTGTATATGTTTAATGGTGATATTGCACGGTATTGTTTCTTATTTGATAGCAAAGCAATTATTGTCAAAATTATACCTGTCATATTTTTAATTTATGATGAGACTGTTGCGACGCTAATACTAATATATGAATTAAAAGTATTGCGAAATTGATTCATAGACTTGTTACATAATTATTTATTCTTGTCGAAAGTCTTGTTTGTATAAAACTGTATGACAAACAAGAATCTCTTCCCGATCCTAAAAATATGCTGCTTCTATAAGGTATATAAAGTAATTCCAAGTAATACTGACACATAAATGTAACAACAATATTGTGTTTAACGCGGATTGGTACTCAAAATGTTAAATTGAAGTAGAATGCTCGTTACAAAAAGGTAATCAGATTTCTGATTCTGTTATAAAATGTTTATATTATCTATGCGTTGTACTGAGATGATCTATTTTGAATGTATAGACAGTATATGTGTTTCGGCTGTTCGATTGCTTGTGGCTGATTAATCAGTGAAACGGCCGCAATTGTCCGGTGATTGTTGTCGTCACAGATTGTGGTTCGCATACACTCGCTCTGTACCACACTCACCTCTGACGGGTGAGTCCGACTGTCCCGTTATTCACACGAGCGCGTCACAGTCACACAACTCGATTACCAACAAACACATTACACCGATTGACTCACACTTCAATACAACAGTTCGATTTCCTACCCAATCACAATTATGTCACGAACAGTTTTATTTACTTCACGAAATGTTACTTACTATTCGTCAACATATTGTCAGATCGAGTTCGAATTCGGTTGTCTATTTAAACAGATATTTTATATATTAAAAAAATAAAGGTCAACAAAGAAGAACGAAAGATTAGTTAGATTACTTTAAAGGAGTCTCTAGATATATACTAATATATATGCAAAAATATATATGAAATATAGAAGTATAAAATTACACTACACGTCACAGACGTGCACACACACACCATATCTGTAGTAGGAATTCTGTAAGGGATTCTTTTTATTTATTTTTTGGTCAGTTAGCCTTAACTAAAATTGACAGACTCTAAATAAATATAGGTGTTCAGGCGACAGGTGTAGGTACGCATCTAACTAATGTACATGTAGGTAACTCAGCTTGTTTGGTTTGTTGAGTTCGATTCGCGATTGTTGTGTTCACAACCACAGCTCAAGTCGAGATTCAGCCACGGTGGTCATTCTTGGTGATAGTTTTCTTTCAGCAGTGGCCCACAAAAAAGTTCGACAATGTAATAGCAATTAGCTTGAAGAAAACATTATTCTCAGTCACATATGAAGCACCTGCGCACCGCGGAAATGTCTTATGGTGAAAAGAATCGAAAGTAAATAAATTTTAATGAATTTTTAAGATTTACCATTAAACATATCAGTAAGTACCTACATGGAAATAGCGGTTAGACTGTAAAATAATTATCAAGCAATATCTTCTACACATCGACTTCCAATCGGATTGGGCTACAAACTCCACATAATATTTGAAATTTCATATAACTTTTTTTTTATTACATTCATTCCACTAATATCGTTTATTAAATACCACTTTAGTGTATTCATTGTTCAGATTTACAATTTGGTTTTGAATTTATGCCTAATTCTTTTAAAGATGATTATTTAAATAAATCTAAAATATTTTATCTAGTTATTAATATGATTGAGAATGTAATAAGACTCATTCGCTGTACGTCCAATGCCCCTAAAATATAACTTTTTTTTTCGAACTGACTACGCTTTTGACCTAGCAAGGTCTTAACAACTTCATCGGACTACATTAAAATATAACCAAAAGACGTATGTACTTATATACATATACTCCAAATTAAAATATATAAAGTCTCGGTCCGCACCGGAACATTACATAGCATAATCTGGCTATGAGCTGTGCCACAACCGCCTCCCTTAAAGCAAAATATACATCTACCGATACACCCTCAACCTTAACTTTATTATAATAAAAGTTAAAATTCCATGTTATATTCAAAATATATGCTGGCAAGTTTAAATCAGTAGGCTAACGCTTCGTTATATTCAGTCACTCACGAGGCTCCTTTCTCTCTACCGTTATTCGCATTATCTTGTTTCACATTTTCGTAGTTTTAGCATTTGACGAGAATCTCACCTGATGTTAAATGTCAATGTGGTCTAAGATTAAGATGTAAACACGCTAAACCCTGAGGGGCCTCGCTCTCAACTGCAGTCGCCACAACACATTTATACATGATTTGTGTTCAACTTTCAACATGAGGGGGTTACTATCCAGACGAGGTTGGAAGAAGAAACGATGTTTTCCTTCACCGAATGCTCCGGCTCATTCGCAAGGATTTCAAACTTTTGAACCTCATCGATAGATTTATAAATTGACGACTGTTGTTAACTTGGAGTAGATATTAGAAAAAGGATCTACCAGAATGTGGTTTTTTCACGGTGCGTCCCTTATCAAAAGATCCTACTAATTGCAGAATCGAAACTTATTTGAATAAATGCAGAATATAACTTTATTATTTGTGTATGTATGACAAATTAAGTTATATTTTTGTTATAGTGAGAGGGGAATTACGATTACGAGAGCTCCCTGAATTCCAAAGCTTCAAGAACTCTTATAGTATTACCGAATGAGGCTTAACCGGTCCAAATTAATGACACGTGTGGTCTCCTTCACGAGTATCGTAATAGGAATACGTGCGGTAGTAATTAGGCACTTCTATAGCTACCTTACGGCCCATATTCATACATACTTTTTATTGTTTTGTATTTTGCATGGTGATAGAGCTTTTTCTAATCGCCTCTGGCTAGTTACCACCCTCAAGTTGAAAATCTGTCACGAAGCACCTGTTGGTGCGTTCGGGCACACTCACTTGAGAGTCGGTCCCTTCAGGTTTAGCGTGTTCACCATCTTAGACCACATCGCAACTTAATACTAGATGAGATTGTAGTTAAACTCTAACACCACCTATAAGATATTAAATAAATAAATAAATGTAATAACATAGCTTAATACAAATACGAACGGAGTTAACAAACTTAACGTTACATAATTATAACTTTTTAGGTTACATTTTGGAGTCGTCTAAAAATGAAACTTAAAGAATATTATCCACAAAACCCTCTGCCCGGGCTTAAGCGGGTCTCAGGCGGTTTATGTGCCCCGGGATATTCTGAATCTAGATTTAGCTTTTGTATTGGTGCGTATTACGTTCGGGGTGCTGTGTGCGGGGAGCGGAGATGGTACTCTCACTGCCTAACAGCGCTTCAGATTATATCCGGGATAAGGTGTTGTCTAAATAAGGAATTAGTTTATAATAAATGTCAAGAGATGGCTCTGATACCCCGTGTCCTTGTCGTCTTCTGATCCAGGTGTCTGATTATTATTGTAAAGTTGAGTATTTACAACACTAAAACGTTGTTATCAAATTAAGCGCCTATACATGTCCTCAGCACAAGTTACTGGAATTAATATACATTTTGAAAGTAAGTGTAGTAATTTAAAAAATTAAATATTATGAGAATTATAAAATTAAATGAACTAGTCCCATATTCCTTGCTATATATACTATACAATATAAATATCGTAATAAATAAAGTTATACTCCACAACGAACTAATACAAAAAGACTGAAAGCGACTATAACTGATAATTATCGGTTAGGATATTTAATACATTGGGCGGTACATATATATCATACGTGGGACTAAATTATTGAATAGTGTATTAGTTAAGCAGTAAGGTGGAGCGGGGGCGCGTGCCTACGACGTACCTCATGCGAAACAGTTTTTATTGTTTACACAACTTGTTAACGACGCGCTCTCAAAAAAGATCCATTATCACTGTTTTTCGGTTAAAATTACCAAAAAAAACTGTTGAACTTTGGTTAACATAATGACTAACTATAGATACATTGAACCTTTCACAATGATGTACAAATGATCATTTTTTTAAATTAAAAAGTTTTCATTAAAAAAAAATTGTCCGTAGTCCCCTCGCGTAAAACTGCTTATCGGTATGAAAATCACAGTAAGTTTACGTTTTTCTTAATAAAAAATTATCTGATTATGCTACATATAAACAAGTTTAAATTACATGATATAAAATCCAAATTGTCTATACTATATCTGAGAAAAAAAATAGTTGTAAACAAAATTTCAGTTTTATTCCAATTAGGTAAACCTTAACGCTTATAGGATTAAGGTCTAATTTATTTCTTTATTTAGATTCGATTTAAAGAAGAGTATGAAAGAGGGATGCACGTCGCGTCAGACCGCGCTCAGGCGCCGCGCCGTAGCGAGTGGATGTCTACGTCGCTTTGCATTCGATTAAGACGTATACATTTCACTAAACGTTTTGATAATTTCGAATAACTAATCAATTTTTATTTCTAGTAGTAAGAGACACTGTAATTTGGTTTTTATTACTTAGCTTTTTTACCGTTTTAACTGCAGATGAATTCGAGATACTGTTATGGAACTTCTTGTAGGCTAGAAATAAATATGTCATCTTTGTAGTCCTTTTGTTAGTAGTAACGAGAGCTTATCACATGACTTAAGAAAGTGAGCTGATGATGGTCTCCAGAAAATATTATCGAACTCCTTAACAAGTGGATATAGATATGATTTCCTTGTAGTCCTTTTATTAGTAGTAACGAGAGCTTACCTCAGGACTGAACAAAATAATATGATGACGAACCACTTCAAAAACTATTATGGGATTCCTTGATGGATGGAGACAGAAATCTCTTGTTTGTACTCCTTTCGTTAAGTAATAACAAAATGACCTAATAATGGACTCTCAGAAACGGTTAGGAAGTTCCTTTATGGGTAAAATAGATATGTAGTATTCGCATTCTCTTTATTATTTTTTAATATCTGTTCATAATGTATACAATAATATCATAAACACGCTGTACCATTTACAAACAAATGTAATCTTTCAAAGGAATCGAGTATAAGGCTTTTTGTTTATCAGAACATGGTCTCTCAAGCCTTGTTTATAATGAAGCGAATTATTTGGTGAAAAGTCCATCAAAGCTAGAGATGCAAATTTGTCGGTGGAATTAGGGTTCGTTTTACACAAAAATCATCATATGCTGCCCATTGTGATACATCTATTACAACTTACAACTCAGATGTTTTGTTCTATGTTGTTTATAGAATTATAATTAATATAGACGCAAACGCTCATTTCAAAATTCTCCCATCCAAATCTCTGAGTGCATATTCTATACATATCTCAATGTTATATTTATCTTATATATAGTACTATATATATATGATTCAGTTATTATAAATACTGTCTTCATTAAACTTTAAAAAATTGAAATCTTACTCTGCACTGAAAGACACAAACTAGATGTTTCTAGCTATTATCTAGACTATAATCCAATTACCACAATACTACTACTCATAAGAATGTTGAGAAACTATACCGTGATTGGGCACTAAGGAGCTAAATATTTGAGCACGAATTCGATGTTTCTGTCTATTACGTAAACATATATAGGTTTAGTTATACTGTTCTTGACGTAGTATAACCTTGAGCAACTATAATTTATTTTGGTACTGAAACTGAAAATTATAAACGGGATAGACTATGTTATCGATATACAAGCCAAAAATAAGCTTTTCACAATTTTTGTCCGTCTGTATGTCTGTCCCTGTGAACACGTATCACTCTGAAAGTACTGAACCAAGTTTGACGAAACTTGACACAGTGATAACTAATATTACGAGATTGGATCTAGGATACTTTTTGTCCCATAAAACGCAAGGGGTTCTCCAGGATAACACATGAAAGTTTAGAAGTTGAACAGGTATTATTCTGAAAATACTGAACCACTTTCGACGAAACTTGACACAGAGATAACTTATATTACAAGGTTACATCTAGGATACTTTTTGTCCTATAAAACGAAGGGAGTTCTCCAGGATAACGGACGAAATATAAAAAAGTTCTGAATAAAATTTTAAACGATTTTGGTAAATTTTCATTGTGATATATGTAGCACTATGATTAAATAAAAATTTAAGCTATATTCATCACCCTATGCTTAAAAAAAAATAAAAAGAACAACCGGTGGCATTCAAAGCAACGTCTCCGTCGGTGCTCAAAGCGCCCATACAGTACAACTGCGCTACGGCTACATGACGTATCAAAGCGAAATTATCAATCAGTTGAATTAGTTAGAAGTATAAAATGTAATTGGCTAAATTCTAGTGATATATGTAATTAAAATCGGCAATAATCTTATATCGCCAATACTGGGAAGACATTTATCGGAAATATATGTAATATGTAAATTAGTTTTTATTTTAATTGGACCTAGTAGGTGATGCTGCGAACGGGTTTTAGGCTTATTTTACAAGATTTCTCACATACCAACTGGGTATAAGCTTGGACCCTTGGACGAGACCCTGTATAGTTCGGGTTTACAATTGAAAACGGTAGATGTCGCTGCAATCGGGTTTATGATTTTTCGTGTTTAAAAATAGAATTGAAACAGGTAATAACCAATTTGGTGCAGACGAAGTTGCACGGGTCGCAAGTATAACAAAAAGTAGAAAACTTCGATAATATTGTAATATTTTTATAAAAGTATCAAAATCGTTTAAATCGCGCTATGAGTCCGCGACGACTCATTTCCCGTGTCTATGTGCATGAGCAGTACGTGTTTAGTAGAAGTCGACGCCAAAATTAAATCGCGAAAAATTGAGAGTGCGTCCTTAAAGAAATACGGATTACATTCGGTTTATGGCCTTCAGTTAATTTGTGACGACTTGAAGTTTCATGAAGAATCTGGTTGCGTGTTACGGCGCAGTACCGTTTGGTTAATTAAGTTTTAATTAGTTCATTAGGTTGCTGGTAGAGACTTTTATTTTATTTACAGAAGTGATAGCAACACACTACTATAGAATTTAATCAGGAATGATTTTTCATCGGTGCCAACTCGCCGTGACTTTTCAAACAGTTGATTGTGAGAGTTACGCGTGGCTTGTCTATATCGATTGATGATTTATATTGATGAGTGTGAGGTGAGGCACGTTCTGATGTACAGCTCGACCGTTTCCAACTTACATCATGAATATTTATTAAGTTTGTAAGTTCGTCTCGCATCGGATCCCATGTGTTGCGTTAACTAATCACATTATCACACGGTATTGTATTGTGGAGGGTAGGGCACGTACACGCTTACGCCCCACATATACATACTGCTCAAACTGGAGATGAATCTATTGTCTTAAATACTCGTATATTAACATTCCACACGCATATAATGTAATACAAAGTAAATATGTCTCAACTGTGACGGGCGCTTCAAGGACTTTTTACTCCTGTAAAAGCATTTATTTAATTAAAAGCTAATATAATGTTCAATTAAAAGCTAATATAATGTGACTCATTAACGTATAATCACAATAACTAAAAAATGTATTAAATATTAGCTGATCCCCGCAACTACTTCTGCGCTAACTCATTTTCAACCGATTTTAATTGTATTTTTAAACGTGAAATATCTTAAAAACGGAGACCCCATTTGTAGCGACATGTATGGTGTCCTACTGCGAATTCTAACTGTCCATGGACCCAATCAAACACCTACTTAGTTAGTATGGGAAAAATCTTAAATACGCATAGAACACGTTCGTAGTATCACCTATTAAGTCCAATTGAGATAAAAACTAACTAATATATATATATATATGTATATATATATATATATATACTTCACCGCAATCATTTTTATTCTGAAATTAAACAATAAATAGGATGAATATGTTCTACGATTTATCATTTATTAGAAAAACAATATAAATCCCACTACACAAGTGCAGTTTCAATATTACATTAGGGACAAACATTTAAATCAGTTTTAAGGCATGAACAATAATGGTCAACTAATTAGAAACAACAACAAAAAGTGTTAGCAACAATTTTTTTTAAGTATTAGTAATTAGTATTGTTATTTACGAAATAGCTACTATCCACAGCCTACCAATAGTTATAATTAATATTTAGTGACGTATCCCTTATTTCCAATAACAACAATGCAACAACGTGGCATTCATTCAATCAATTTCATACATTTTTCTAAGGGGATTGAATTCCATGCTTGAACATATGCTTCACATAGTTCGATTTACTGGTGGTTTTACGTTTGTTTAAGACTTTCTTTTTAACAATATACCAAAGGTCTTTTATCGGGTTTAAATCCTAATACTATTTACTGGCCAGTTTAGCGTATATACGCTGTTCGCTAAGGAAACATTTGGCCAAAGACAAAGGCCGTGTGTTTAGGGTCATTGTCATGCTGAAAGATCCAGGTTACAGGCAAATGATCGTCCGAGTAGAGAATCATTGTGTGCTCTATGATATTTTTGTATATCCATTGATCCAATGTACTTTCATGCTTCCGAACGGGTTCATCTCCACATGCGGAAAAACACCCTCAAACTTTAATGTTATCGCCACCGTGCTTGACTATACTCCTTGTATATTTATTTTTAAAAGCTTTGTTTCCAGGACGTGTAATAGCGCTTTCCATCGGAATTTACCATATTTATGTTTCATCTGAAGATAACTCTTTTATCCATTCTCATAAAGTCCAATTAACATATTTTTTAGCAAATAAAAATCATTTCCCTCGGTCTTGCTTAGTAAGAAGCGGTACCTTTCGAGAGATTCGGCGTATCAATCTTGACATAATGTTTCTCAGGTCATCAGGCGCAAAAACTTCATTATTAATCTGGTTGAAGCCTTAATTGGGTCTTTTTTAGTAACACGATAGATTAGCGTGTCTTCTCTGGGAGAGGTTATTCTTGGCCAAGCCTTTCTAAGAACAGCTTCAACAATCCCACGTGTTTTATAATGAGCAATTGCATTAAAAACTTTCTTAACAGAACAATTTAATTGCTCAGCTATTCTTCTGTACGCCCACTTATGATCTATATGTAAATTAACAATTATTTGCCTAGTTGACGCGTCACAACTATTATTTTTGCCCATTTTGAACAAAATAAAATTGAGATTTGATTTTGAATTGCCGCCAAAATAATAAAAAAAGCTAAGAAAGAAATGTTATTCTCTATTTTCAACAAAAAGAACTAGCTATGGATGCTTTTTTAAAATGTTTCTAATTAGGCGTCCAGGCGACCACTAACAGAAAATAAAATATGAGTAAGACTCGTTTTATAATTAACAGTATTTAATGAGTTTTATATTTGAGTGGCTATATTATTGCATTATTGTTAATTATTGAGTGTGTTTATATTTTTTACGAACATTTGTACGTTGAAGTTATACTTTCTTTATCCATAAGAAGTGTTTCTAATTATATGGCCACCACTGTATATCATATTTCAGAAACCTCATAAGTCAAGCAAAGCTAATTTTCCAGGAGAAGCAAAAAATTGTTCTGAAATAATTTTGTTTCATTAACATTAGGAAAGTTTAAGTAATAATGGAATATTTTTACTGGTCCTTTAATTATAATGACTTCTATGATTTTTGTTTGACATATGACTATCTTAGAACTACACAAAAACGCAAAAACCCCGTTTGGTAAAAAAATGACTTATGGGGTTTCTGAAATACCCGATTCAAATGTCTTCCCAGTACTTCTGAGTTGCTCCTACGCCACTCACCTCCGTGCCCATTTACTATTCTCATAGGGCCAACGGCAGCAACAAAACAGTCGTTTTTGTGGCTTCTAGTTTTTATTTTGCATTATGTTTGGATCAATTTCATCAATTAATATGCTGTAAAAAGTAAACTTTATTGCCACGAAAGGTTAATGTTTTCGAAAAGAATCTTGTCACCTTGATTAAGGAATCACGCGTTGTGTAGCAACTTCATCTCTAGTTATATTTCTTAAATTAAACATAAGTTGACTCAATTTTTGGCAGCCGCCGCAATATACACCATGTAGATTATGTTCAGGAATATGAAATATGAAGATGTGGATTTGTATGTTAGGAATGTACCTCAAAACTCGACACCGATAACAATTAAAAAAAAAAACTAATGTACTAATTTGTCCTTGTTACAGATTTGTTACATGTATAGAAACAGATTAATTGAAAAAAAAAACTGTGGACAATGTTCTAATGTGAATCAAGTAATTAGTTTGCGCTTATTATTAAATATCATAAATTACATAGTATTTTCCTAAAGGGAAGCTCTTTAATTTAGTTGATAATACAATTAATCGTTACATTAACAACAATAAAACTAGTATTTGCTATATCAATAACCCTTCTTCTAAAAAAGAGTTAACTTTTGTACTGATTATCAAGCTTTCTGTCGTGGGGTATTACAAACATACAAATTAATAATCACAATGTACATCATCTATCATTTCTTAACTACACACATAAATGTTCTATATGTAACAGTAAGCGTGGCAGAAGCTATATGCGACCGTTTAAACCATTGCGCTATCCGTGTCGCCCTACTACAAAGATTACCTTACAAATTGTTCTCTAATCACTGTACCACTAACCGACAAGAGTGGCGCGGGTCGCGCTGTACAATACAATTGCCAATTGAATTTTTTCCTGTGGTTTCGTTATGTAATTGAGTTTTTGTTGATTAGCCTCGGTCCCTTTTAATTATATAAAAACAAAGCAACCGCAGCGCTACGTGCACAGCGTCGCGCCGGGACCGTTTGCGTTTCAGATTTCATTTGTAGCATTAAATTGAGTTTAAAAATAGATACTATGTGTTCCGAATACCAGAAAGAAACTCGGTATGGCTTCTTTTTTTTACGCGGGGAAATCCCTTATGGAGTACCCACCCTCCCGGGGGAGAGAGTAGGTTATGTTCGACTCGCACGGACTAAAACCACACGGTGTACCGACAGACCGTGATGTTGGGGCGGCAAGGGATCGGTCTAAGCTATTCCCTTTAGATAGCGGTCCGCCCGGCGGAAGATGGCCGCAGGGCCCCTACCTATAGAGAGGCAGACTGGGTACGCACCAGCTGCTTCCCCTCGCTCGCCGGACCTGTGCAGTGAGGGGATGAGCCCCCCGACTAACATCCCCTCAGGTCTGGCTACAGTGGCGGGAGAAGTTGGGCGAAACGCCGCCACCTCCCGCCTGTCCTTCGTTGGCGGAGAGGGCCACTTAAAGGGTTTACCTCGTGGACCCTCTCGCGGGCCTTTGCGAGATGACTTCCTCGAAAAAGGAGGTCACTGCTCGCCACTCCTGCTCGCTGCCGAGCATGGATAGAACCACGCTCGGCAGCAACAAATCTTTTCCTACCACCGAGCCGACCGCCGCCTTTCACGAGTGCGGCGCTGAGGAGAATACCGCGCAGCACACTCTGAGTGTGCTGCGTGGGAAGTGGAGCGCCGCACTTTGGCGGCGGTCGGCTCCCTGCGAGCGATCCGGTGCAGGTACCACCCGAAGTAATCGTGTCCGGTCAGTACCTGCACCAGCCTAAACGTCAGGGAGTCCCACTCTCGACCAATCTACTTCCGCAGGACCGGGCGGACGACGTCAACGGTGTACGTTCCGTAGCGCGCGTCCGCCAGGTCCTGCATCCCCCTTTCGACTGCCCCCTCCCGCAAATCCCGTCTCTTACACTCTATCTCCCTGGGAGCCGGGGGCTCCCCACTACGTTTCTTCGCCGCCGTGAATTGGTACACAGCGTCGAGAACTCCTGCCTCCAACTCCCAAGGAAGATAGCCGGGGAGTACAAAGGTCGCCACCGAGGACACCATCCGGTACGCCCGGATCGCCCTCAGTGCCACCGTTTGTTGCGCACTACGCAACGTGCGCACGTTGACGGCAACGAGGGCTCCCAATATTGGGAAGCAACCGGCCGAGTGCCGTCGCTGCCCCAGCAATTCGCGGCCCGAGCCCCGTAAAATGGTACTTCATTTTGGCCTCCACCAACTCGGTATGGCCTGGTTCAACTCTTATTTACCTTATTTACTAACCCAGTATTTCCATATACCCCTATAAATCTTTAACCTCTGTTGTAGCGCCCTCTAACGGTTCAGCGACACACACATGCACACAGTTGTTCAAAAAGTGATCGTTTAATTGGAACGACCAAAATACCACACACAAAAGAATTTTTGTCAGCGCTGAGCCGGTTGTACGTTAAGGCGAAAACAGATCGTTGTAGAACCAACATTCATTCATAAAAGATATAGTAACATATAACATCTCAACGGCTGCGAAGAAGCAGGTGGAAATAAATATATAGTTTTATATCGATAATTTATTATTTAAGTTATCATGTAATGTAACACTAAGTCGTTTTGAGAACGTTTTTATTTAATGCAGTCGCTTGTCGCCTGTCGCGTGTCCTGTCGTCTGTTCGAGTATTAATCTCATATAAAATTAATTTAAACTTTTCCAATTGAACTCCTAACCACTAACTAGATCTAATGTACGCGCTCGTCGCGTCTCTCTGAGCTCCAATGATTAAATTATAATAACTAATTTAACAAGTAAATACTTACAGATATTACTTCTATTCTCGAAAAGTTGTTACGAAAATCAAATTAGATAGATAGCATGCAGGCAAAAGCAAATGTTGTATTTTTAACATTTAAAAAAGTATAACGATAATCTACTGTCACGGAAAGTAAGGGAATGTGACACTAGCAGCTAGGACAGTCGTGTACCCATAGTGAGCTCGGTCAGCTATCGAACAAATAACTCATAGATTCATCCTCTGAACAATCCTTTTCCCTTTTCTTAAACCCTGCCGTGTTGGGCTTAAAGGACAAACGGATAATAAACCCGTAACGGTGCCTCCGCTTAGGCATAAGCTAGGTACCTGCGACCAAACCAGCACCACATGTACTGATTAGTCTCTCCTGTGGGTTCTGCCGAGGAGAAGGAGACGGTAACACAAGCCTGGACTAGTTTGTGTTGCCATAAAGTCGTCTGCGCCAGGTGCAGTAGCATCTGCAAAGAGGTCACTTCGCTCACTTACTTTGCAAGTTGAAAACGACATGGGGAGTGGCAGTTACGAGTTATAAGCTGGCACACATAGGCGTAAGTACTGGCGCCAGGGGTGACTCTTGACAATAGGAGAATTTATCGAAGGTCCACTGATCAGTTACCGTATGCTTAAGTCGAGCAGCCCCCGATCAATAAGGTACTGATTGGCCTCAGCATCAACTTGTTTCCTCTGGGTAAACGGAGCACAAGTTCCACAGCTGGACGTTTATGCTGTAACCTAAATCACCTGCTAAAAGCAAAAACTTGAAAATTTACAAAAACACAGTCTACATGCGCTTCGCATCATGGAACGTCCGAACTATGAGGACGGGCTTCGCGAACACCTGCCAAAGCTCAAATTGCATGAACTACATAAAACCTGTAGTATAAATAGTGAGCTTAATAAACTTAATATCGATATTGCAGCCTTGCAAGGAACCAGGATCGAGGACGAAAGGTTTATTCGTGAAGCTAATTACACTTTCTACTGAAAGAGAAATAGTGTCCAAGAAACGCAAGAACACGGTGTGGGTTTTGCGGTTTGTAATAATATAATTGGTGCGATCGAAATACCTAGGGGTGTATCTGAGCGTATCATGATCTTGCGTCTTAACACAAAAAACGGCTTCGCCACTTTAATCTCCGTTTACCCACCGACGCTTAATTCGACATCTGAGACCAAAGACCAATTCTACGACTAACTCGAAGAAACAAATTGATTAACACCAAAAGCCAAGCTGCTTTAAATTTCCGCCTCAACCCTCTTGATAAGGAGCGTAAGAAACTCGTGCAAACAAAAGCTGAGCGTCAGCGTAGCACTCGCTTTTTTGCAAACGCGTATTAGATCGAGCTATGCTATAGCATTCTGGTGTGCGCTGATATGGGAGATATTGGTGGAATTTACGCAGGCATCGAAAAAACCTTTTGGACCTACTCCAAAGAAGACGTCACCTCTTAAGAAAGTATACCATTTGACAAAAGAACCATGATAAAGTTCAAAATTTAAAAAATCAATTAACTATGGTCGACTGTCGGCCACGGGCGCCCACTAGTTCATTAAAATCATAAAAAATACTTTCTGATTTTTTCCTTTGTATTCACCCAACTATCTGGATGCCAAATTTGAAGTTTCCAAATTTCTGGGCCATCTGAAACTAGCATAGAATTTAGTTCTATAGGTCAGTCAGTGATAATAATGACGATTTTAGAGCGTTGATATATAAATAACTGTCTGATGGGTGTTTATAAAATTTGGAGCACATATATATATATGTCGCAAGTTTCAATACATGGGCCGAATTTGACATATTTATGTGACTGAAGCTATTATTGGTTTCAGCATGAATGGGTTGGCTCGTTCGGGGTAGTATCACCCTCTCACAGAAAATCGACGTGAAGTAACAGTGCTTGCATTGTTGCGTTTCGTTTGGTCAATGAGAGCGCCGGAAACCTATCTCCACTCCCCTCTCCTCTCCCTTTCCCTCTCCTCTAACCCCTCTCCCTTTCGCTCCATTCCCTCATACACAGGCTGGTAACGCACTTGCGACTCTTCTGGGTCTATGGACAGCGGTGATCGCTTAACAACAGGTGACCCGTAAGTTCGTTTGCCTCCTATAGGATATAAAAAAAAAAACTTTTTTAAGATATGAAGAGGTGAAAAGTTGATCCAAATGGTTCGTGAAATATTTATTACACACGGAAGCGTGCGTTTGCCATAGCTTGAACTTGGCTTGACACATTACCGCGTGTCTAGATAAACAGGCGAGAGTGAACCGGCGCAGTGCGGTATAGCTGAGTTACATGGCTTCAATAAACAAAACGCTATTAACACATAGAAAATCATGTACCTATTATTCAGAATCACGAAATTTATTTTGAGTATTGACCACCCCTTGGAACAACCAATGCGCACCTCCTCACACCCTCTGCCGCGGTGGTTGAACCGTCACACACAATGGTACTCATCAAAAAGCAATAAAAATTATAAGGTTAAAGAGAAAATTGGAAAACCATTATGCGCCAGTCGCCCGGACATTATTTACGATGCAATTTGCACGATCGAGTTAACTCATACCGTTGTCGGAAAACGGAGTACAACAGTGCGCCGGCTGCAACCCTCACTCACTGCCTCCACCAGCCTCACTGTTCTACATAGCATTATATACAGCATGGATCACTGGTTATGTCTGTGCATTATTTCATTCTTACCGTTTTCAGCGCTAAACTGAACAGCTCTCACTATTTTCTCGGATGTTATGACTGAAATTTATTCTTCTTAAATATTTTTTCAATATTTTGTGACTAGAAAACTGAATTATTAAATAGCAGAGATGAGTATTACAGAAAGTTTGATATGATCCAGTGACCCTAAACGAAGCCGGAATTATCCGTTAAATTTACAAGCAAAGATATCTTACAACTTTGAATTCGCTGATCGCAAGTCAATATTAAAGATAACTCCATAGTAGTGATCTCTCACTGGACTCTGTAGAATTAACAACAGAGATGAGGAGAGTCCCTAACAATAAAGGTAATGCCTATAATAGTGTTCACTAAACTGCAACGATAAATAAATATTCAAAAATACTCTGTAACATGATAACGAATTATTTGTATTTAAATCACTACACACTATAAAACAAGGTCCTCTGCCACGTCTATTTGTTGGCGATAAACTCCTGAACAGATTTTTATGCGATTTCCACCAGTAGATAAAGTAATTCACGAGAAAGGTTTAGGTATATAATTTGTGAAGGTTTTTTTTTTATTATCAAGGCCAGCAACGTCCGTCGAGCCCGCTTGTGTACTATAAAACATTTAATTCTAAGTAAATATAATTTGTTACATAGTACGAGGCTATTTCAACAATACAATTTTTCATTCTCTAGTAGTAAAACGTGTAACAATGAAATGATAGTAAATAGCTCTTAATCTGTTCTTTATAAGTTCAAAGAGTTTAAATTCAAATATTTCTCAATAGTGTACGGTAGTACTTCTACGTAGAGAAATTTACAATTATAATAGTGTTTAGACGTCGAAGTTGTTAGAAATGGACAAAAACGCCCGCTATCACCATCCTTTTCATTAATTTACTGATCTATTTTACTTACGTGACTTTTATGTAGTAGTTTTAGGCATCAACATGAAAATCAGTGGTTCAGAGAGCGAAAATTAGTACCAACCCAAAGAGCACTTTAATAAAATAGCAATTAATTGGTCCCTGCTCTTAGTGAAGTGTTCTCGGCTGTTCCCGGCTGGTCC
>JACEII010000012.1:46503-83428 GCA_014332785.1 Antheraea mylitta | reverse complement strand
TTAAGTATCATATCACGACAAATGTAATCAGTATAATGATAAGTACGATTTTTTTTCTTATACTCTTCTTTGTTACCCGTGAATTAGCAAAAAATATATTTAGTGTAAACGACCGTGTCGGTAATATGCGGACACTGTTTCTTTACTCGTGATACTCGACAGACTTTTTTTATAACATAGGAGTCAAACGAACAGGTGGGTCATCTGATTTTAAGTGATCACCAATGTCCATTGACACTAGCAACACCAGAGAGATTCGCTAGTGCGTTGTCAGCCTGTGTTTGGGAAATAGGGAACTTAGAGGTCGGGGAGGGAGAGGGGAGAAGGTGGTGGTTCCGGCGTTCTCACTGACCGAACGAAACGCAACAATGCAAGAACTGTTACTTCACGTCGGTTTTCCCTTAGAGGGTCGTACTACCCCGGGCGAGCCAATTCATTCATGCTGAAGCCGGTAATAGCTTCAGCGTGGCTCTACCATCTCGAATCATATATCATAAAATCAGTCCATAGATTTTCATTAAATAAAGTGTCACTCGAATGTTTTTTTTATTGCAACACTGTTTGATTTCACTAAACAGACTTAGGTCCTTTTTCAGTAGTCGTTCACTTATTTCAATTAAGTCTCAAATTTACTAGCAGAGCATCCATCCATTCGTTAATGTGTACTTAGAACAGTATATGGTTACAGTTATATGATTATATAGTTACATTACATAATTTGGACTATCGATTATTGACTTATTCGATGTAAAAAATCAATGTAATGAAAAACATATTAATTTATTTTCACATTCTTGAGATGATAAATGTAGGTACAGCAGGCAACCCTGTTTCTGATCAATAGAGCCATCTGTGATAATAATATATCAGCAGAACTGGAAACGCTTCGCGGCGTGTTGCTACCCCCCCGCACCCCGCCCCCCGGGCCCCGCGCCTCGCAACCCCTCCCCATACTCGGCTCTGGCTCTTCCACACTTTTCTGTATTTCATTTAAACTACAATCGTGGAGAAGTAAGCAATGTGAACAACACAGTATTACATAAGAAATCCGAACATGATTCACTCAACTTCTTTATACTGCGTCAGCTCCCATTAGCAGAACACAGTACGAGACCGCGATACCTACGCACAGTGGTTCAGTATCTAATATACCTATAATATAAAAGGTACGCCTGTTTGCTACCTCGTCATAAAAGAAAAAAAACCAAGGCTACTCTTTTTGCATACAAAAGAGATATAAATATGTTTCCTTAATCTGACCATTAGATACTGAATCCACAGACATGCATAAATACATCCATAGATATAGATGAACTATGTCCATGATTTTTTTTTCTTACACCATTGTGTATTCGCGACCGGGTTACTGGTGGACTCGGACAGCGCTTCTAAGTTAGGCTGTTATATGTCATAATACAGTAACATCTTTCTTCTGTCTGTTCGCTAGTTTAAGAGTACTTGTAACTCGAAAATAGATATTCTCTTTTGGTCAAATGTGTAATTTATATACTTTAATATATTATATTATACATGAAGTAAATAATCATGATAGTAATAAGTTCACTGAATGAAAAATAATTGCCACATACGTTTATAACTGCAGTACCCCTCTTGAACACTCATCCCTCTCCCTTTCCCCATTCCTTCTAAATATAGACACCTCAGACCGCGACGTGACTCAATTTACATGTACAAAAACCAGTTGTGAATGATTACGCAAGTATGATTGGCACTATAACAATAATGAGCCGTGAATATCGAGTTCTGATAGTTTATTTACGAATAAATCGTGTTGTACAAGGTCAAATGCTCTTTTTTGACATACAAATATCTTTATTTCTAGAACATTTTACATAGTATAGCCTTAACTATGGCCCCAAACTAGGCACTGCCTGTTTCATGGAAGCCTAATGACTGATTGAAATTGCCTTTAATTAATTAATGGAGGCAATTAAATAACAAAAGGAAATCAGTATACACAGCATGTACTTCGTTCTTTTAGCCTAATTCATGTACAATCTCAGTTACATATTCTGCAAGATTTGTTGAAATAGATTTTTTAGCTCGGAAACCATGTTGATTGATGTGTAGGATTTGAGATACATGTCTGTATATTCCATTTCGCACTGAAATTTCGACAATCTTACCAGAGGCCGACAGTATCATGTAGGATCGTACTGAGTCACGTTGTTGAGATCTCCTATCTTGTGAATTGGTGTTATATAGGCGAGTTTCCATTTACTGGGAAAAACACCTGTCATGAGCGAGTGATTAAATATTTTGGTTAAAGGAAAACTTAAATTTCTTTCGTATTTTTATAAGAATAGTGAAGGTATTTAACCAGGGCCTGGACCTTTATTAAAATCAATTGCAAGTAGTGATATTTATACCTCGTCTACAGTAAAAGAACAATGACAAAGTGTGAAAAATTCTTAGGAAATGTTGCGGCCACGTAAATAGTTAATTAGAAAATATTGTGTCAGCGACGGTCAGCTTTGTTTTTGGTCGCTCCCGGTGCACCAGTTCGGCCGGTGCCATCGTACGGAAGCGCGTATGCCTTGAAAGAATTGTGAGATCCTCGTGTCGCACTAACCTTATTTGTGATTACCCTGTTCGTTTGCTTTCGTCGTATATTAAGTGCGTGTCGCGTAAGACAATAGTGGGTTCCTCGCATTACGCTCATTGTATTGCGATCACCATACACCATAATCGCAACTCGTCAGCGCTCACCACCGACATCGAACCTCGCACAGTACCGTTGAGTGATCACAACATTTTGCTATTGTTCTCGCTGACTTCGCCTCTTATTCACATCGCAGGTGGTTCCTGATCGCAGGAGAAGTATTTAAAGAAAAATTTAAAACAGTTGTCGAAGATGGAGAGTTAAAAGTGACCAAATGTGTTGTGTGTTGGAATATTAATGTAAACATAAAAAGTTAATATTAGCTACTCTATATTAAGATATGTATAGCAACACTAGTAGTTACTTTTTATTGTAAAGATGGCGATGTATAATAACTGATGCATGTTATGTAAGCCAAGTTAATAAAGTGATTTTTGTATGAATTGTGTTATATATTTTTGTTGTCAAACAAAACAAATTCTAATATTGTGTACACAGAATGAAAATGCTCAGAGAATAGATCACAAATTTGTTGACTGCCCGATACAGTTTTGGATCCTAGGCTTATTTCATTAGGAATTGCAACACTGTTAGACCTTTGTGATTTTAAAAATTCTATTTTAATTACTACGCTTGCCTTTACGTAACTCTTTAACCATAGCAACGTATAAGAATATTACATCAAGTTCAAAGAGCACTATTTAAATCGTCAAATATTAAAAACTTCTTATAGACAGATATAAAGTATTATATCTTGATTTCTATTAAAGCAATATTTCAGCTCGTTTTAAAAAACAATACAATTTTTAAAAAGTGTGCAGAGCCGCGACTATAAGTTAGTAAAAAGTAAGTGACAAAGTACAAAACTAAGCAAACAACGTAAGCAATGTCTCGTATGTACGTAGCTCGTAGCCGCGTAGCCCCGTAGCTGTCCGTAGCACACGTAGCGGGTTAGCCGGCGAGCGTGCACAAAGTTTGTTCCGTCGCGGTACATAAATCTGAAGCGCTTGTTTTTAAACTAGAATTATTTTTAAGTTCGCAATTTGGTTCCGAGTTCACTGCCATAGTTTCTGTTCGTTTATTTTGATTTCACTCCGCAATAACTGACTATAATATTTACAGTATAAATTTCAGTATAACGGCATCGTTATGCAATACATATTCGTGGAGAAAACTTAGTTTCCTAAAACTTTAGATTATTATAAAAATTCACTTATGGAAATATTGTAAAATATTTTTTCTGTAAAAAGAATAATTACTGTTTCATGAATTACGCACAAATAGTATCGAATCTTTAGGCTGATTACGGAAGCTATGCTCTCCCCAACGGAACACGCAAACGCTAAAAACAAGTCTGACAAGCTCCTCGTCACGTCTCTTCTCTTATGAAGAAAACAAAGTTATCCTCCGAGAATGTCGCGTCACTCTTATCGCTTATTGAGAGTTATGTAGACGAAAGCGTGATAATAAAACAAAATGGCAAAAAGACAATATAATTCAAGTTACATACAAATATAGGAATTTCAATTATTTTTATTTTTGTAGTCCAGTACAGCGCACGCCTCATGCACATGTTTACAGTAAACAACATATTCTTGCATATTTTTATGCGGACGAAATCTTGGGTAACAGCTAATCTAAAATGTATTGCGCAGTAATAGCTTGCGGTTATTGTTTATAATAAACTATCTGTTACCAACCAACGATACTGTAACTAAAATTAGTTATAATTGTTACCAACCCATCCCGATCTATTAAAACAAAACAGTTAAAGTAAATTTTTTTCTTCTATTTATTGACAAAATTTGTTTATCCAGTTCTTTTTTGGTAACTATTAACAAGTTTTAGAATTAGCAAAAACACTACTAATAGTTCGCTCATTTCCTGAATAATTAATAATAATCGAATATCGACAACTAGACGTACACCAGTCCAATTTAAATGCTGACCAAAGAAAATAAATTCTCTGTCACTAGCACATCAATGTAGTTTTAAGATTCCCCAACTATTAATAATTTATATTGTGAAATAACCATACATTCAGAACCATTTGTCAGGTAATTACGTAATATTCTAATAATGTTTAAGATATTTTGGTTGGTGTTACAAAATAAGGAAGTATAATTTAAATAAATCGTTCTTTAAGAAACATTTCATTGAATGTTCCTTACTGATTTACTTGTAAAAATATTCTCATTAGAAATAATTTTTAAAATTGTCTACATAATGATAAAACACGGAACCATTATAGCATCACTCGGTTGTCCGTCAGTCTGTCCACTTTGGCAACAAAGCACTTTTCGCGAAGTTCCAAAGTTTTAGTTTGCCATTGAAACACGTACCGTTGCGTGACGGATGAGACGCGTTCAATATTCTGTAATATGAACGATATTAGCGTAAAATGGACTAGCTGATTCTTACAACGTTGTTTATCTCAATTGTTTTGTGATATCTCAAAGGGATTAGGCAGAGTTTTCATCGAAAGCTCTCAAACTGATTGAATTTTTCCGACACATCCAACATTTCTCTGTATATTTCAACCAATTTACAAAAAATCTTGACAAATTATATACGTAAACTTTCCTCGTGAATACCTACTATTATAAACCACATGCTACTAAGTCGTTTTTGAGCTTATAACGAACACACAGACGGACATACAGACGTGCCAGAGATATTTGTTTCATAATATGTAGTGAATAAACTGTCGAAATGCTATTTATACTTATACAACACGTACACATATTCACACTATGAAATTAAAATATTATTAAAAAAAACATATTTTTATAAAACTTGCGTGCGCTAAGTACACCTTTTGTAACAAAACAGTATTTAACGGTTTATAAGATTAAAACTAGTTTTATAATAATTTTTTTAATAATAAATCACTTTTCATACACAAAAGTTAGATAATACTCGAATAATAATATGTGAGTAATAATTAAAATAATAGTTATCGGCATTCCCGAGTTCGGTTTTTCTTGCACCTGAAACAATACATAGTTTAGGGAAATAAAACATAATATTGAATATGACATTGTTATGCGTATCGTCCCGCGATATGTTGTGACAGCCGGGACCCGACGCGACGCGACGGACAATCCGGACTTGTCATCCGTTAGATTGCGCTTCTGATTGTTGTTGTAATTACAGATTGTTTCTCGTAACCCCCACTACACCCCCTCCAGCACCAGGCTGTACTCCCTCCCGCTTCATGGCGCTGTGCACACTAAGTCTATGTTAATAATATATTTCTTGTTATTAGTATGAACTGAACACATGCTCTTAGTAGTTATTGGATTACAAAATTTGTTTTTGATTTTTAACGATGTACCTACGAGTATATCAATGAATATAGTTATTTGAAAAACTGCAAAGTTTATAGTACTGACGGCGAAAGCGTGAACCGGAGAGCTGTTCATTTCCACAAAGTTAAAGCTGATCGCAAGTAAGTCATTTCCATAATCAATTACTGACATTCAGGCGGTAACTAATCGAAGGGAATACAATTTGAAAGGTATACCTATTCACATAAGGAGGGAATTCATTGGTCGTGTTCGGGGGTGAGTGCTAACGCCTGTGTGGTTACTTCCTAATAATTGTCTGTTTCTGTTCTTTTTGGTAATATTATTGCGGACTTTCTTATGTTATGACAGGAGAACATTGTTCGTCGACAACCATTGTAGAAACGTTTATATATACTTAAAGTTGTTACTCATGCCACAAGACATTCGGCCGTCAATACAGTTATATTTATTAACAGTTTTATTTCCAGTATTTTAATCTAATTTATTCATGTAACTATTTCTACATTTGCAGCTGACAATATAACTACATGTTTTCAAATCTTCAACGTAAGTTTAATATGTAGTGTCACGTACATACATATATGCAGTAGAATTACTAATTTCCTGTCGTATACTAAAATAAAATTGTTTTCGTCTCCAATATAGTTAAATAGTCTTCAGGAATTTTGTTCTTTGCGTTGATAATTTTGGTTATTTTTAGCTTTTTAGTGCCTTTTGTTTTTTATGTTTTTAGATAGTGGTATCACTTTTATTAATTTTTATACAGTAAATTCATGAGAGATACAACAGGTAGATATCTGGTCGTCGGAAGTAGAGCAGCGGTGTAGTCAGTCGTAATACGTCACTTGTCAAGTGCGTCTTAGTTCTTTGCAGTTTACTAGATAATCGTATGAAGTAGCTCAGAATAGTGCGAGACGAGAACGTGACGCGTCCGACTCGACACGACACACTGGAGTAATCTCTACCACACATTACACATGACACATACGACATAACTGTCAGGAGACACGTCCGACATGTCTCACGCACGGAGTTTCACCTACAAATTAATTTACTGTGTCATCTAGCGTTCTATGCCGTCTGCATTTTATGTAACTTGGCGTAAAATTTCTCATGTGCATATCACGTAACCATAGGAGCTACTAACATTAGGCAAATTAAGTGATAAGCATATATTAAAAAGAATGTTCAATAAGATATACACTGGCTAGATTTTCCACTGTGTTTATATTACTGTCTAGGATAAGCATTTAATCAAAGAGGGTGAGGTCGTTGTGACGCGACCTCTTAAATAAAACGAATATTAAAGGAACGCGTCTGCCGAGCACTAACCACGCTACACTACGCAAGTAAATAGCGGCGTTGCACATCACTCCAACACGGGCTACAACACACCACAATATGCAATTGTCATGTAATACAGTAATATAACTCGATAGTTCGTAACAAAATCATTTTGTAGCGATTTCCATAAAAGATCAAAATCAAGAATACTTTATTTAATTTACGCCTTAAGAAGGCGTTTATGTACGTCAATACTGCCACCGGTTCGAGAAAAACAACCCAATCGTTCAGAAAAACCAACAAGAACCTAGATCTTGTTGAACTTGAACTTATCTTTATATATAATTTAAACTTCAAAATCCTTACGATGTTTTCTGATATATCTAACGTCAAAATGTATAACTCTTAAATTTGTATGATCCTAATATCATACGAGTAATTTATAATGAACTCAAAACTATATACGAGGAGCATACTATGAATGATTAAAAAAGGTGAGTGCGCTAATTGCCGACAACAGTGTAGGAGTGCGCCGGAATGAATTACGACCGGAGTCCGGCTGGTCTGAGTATTCCGGCGCCGGACGACGCTCGTACCCTTTTATTTAGTGCCCGGCGTTTCTAAGCCCCATTGTATGTTAACGGATGTCGTATCCTTTTGTTTTAACGCTTACTTGCGTTTTCTCCTTTATTTCCCGTGCGCGGAACTTTTATCTCTGTCTAGTAATAAACCCGAATCTGTCTTTGTAAAAAAAGTTGAATAAGAATCCTTTACATTCAGTTTTGATGTTTATGGAAGCACCGCGACGCGACCCAAACAAAACGAAATAGAAAAACGCTACATGTTCCAACGCTTTGTTATTTCATTATGACCTTATCAGGAGGCTATGAAGTCGCGCAATGTAAGGAGAATACCTAGTGAAGGTTTCGCGTAAACAACGTTATATCGACAATAACCATAACACAATTCCGTGTCTGGTGTTCTCACATACAACGCCCTCCCAAATGACTCCCTCTTCGCGCTCTCCTGCGTTTATGAGCTAAATACAAAACGCAGCGCTATTTCAGATTATTACTCGTAAAAGAAATCGTTTCTCCTCCCGGATACAAGTTCCAGGTCGCTCTTCGCCATTATAAAACACATTCACCTTTCCTCATATAACTACACTCTCCACAGAAATTACAATAAAGGCATAAGTTATTCTTAGAACCCTGTTTCAATGTCCGTGTTCAATTGCGATGCTGTATGACTTCACACAAGCGAACACAAATTATATAACGTCTTTGAAATTAACATTATGAATTAAACAAAATTCCTTAAAATTTCCACAATATTCGGTTTTAAAATAAATATATAAAATTAGAAATTCTTTCGAAGATGATATAATTGAAACAATATTATTTTGTATTGAACTCAACATGGACAGATAAAAACCAGAAGTAAAAAGGTTCAATTTTGGTACAAACAAAGGAAAATGTTAATCAAGTTATAAAAATGTTCATTGCAATATTTATAATATCTGACAACATGTAGGACTTGTGATAAAATAACCGCATCAAATTCCATGAGTTGAACACATTCGCTGTAATTTCTTATGAGTTATACAATTTCTTTAGTAGCGGTGCAATTTCAGTGTTGTCGTGCGGAGAGGTGGGCGCGAGCGGCGGTGCTGGGAGCGGCAGTGCGAGGCTCGGCAAGCGCTACGTGGGACTCTACACGGGACCCTACTTCGACCCCACCGCGCCCAACAACATCACTACACAGCTCGGCACGCACGCCTACCTGCCTTGCAAGGTAACTATTTAGCTCTCTGCTATTGACCACATGTTCCGGCTTCTACTACCTACTCTGTATAATAACCATTTGTAAACAAAAGATAAAAAAGAATTTCTTTTTTCTCTGTTTTTTTTTTTTTTAATTATTTATGCAACGTTTAAGAAATACCGAAAACTTATCATAGATCTTTGGTCACAATTGTCTCGATTCATAGTGTATAGATAGGAAACTGCTATTGTTGTTCGTTACAATAAAGTCACATTGAATTTTCTCGAACAATCTTTGGGAGCTCTAAGTAAACAGGAGAAACATTGCCAGCAGTGTTGATGGTGTGGATGGCTGAGTGCGTGTGATGGGTTTGCAGGTGCGACAGCTAAGCAACAAATCCGTCTCGTGGATCCGGCGGCGCGATGCACACATCCTCACGGTGGACCGGTTCACATTCATCGCGGACGAGAGGTTTCAGGCGTTTCTCGTTGAGGCGACAGACACTTGGACTCTACAGGTACATACCTATTCATAATATTATTAGAATATACAGTTAATTGAAAACTCGTTCCTAAGAATAACATGTACGTGTGTACGTTTCAGGTGAAGTACGTGCAGGCTCGCGACGCCGGCGTTTACGAGTGTCAAGTTGGTACCGAACCCAAAATGAGTCACTTCGTGCAGTTGAACGTCGTCGGTGAGTTTCATTATCGTTGCATATTTATACATCACTTTGAACTATGGTTTAAACGATGTGATATGACATGTGCGCTATGATTGCATTGGGTCCGTAGTGCCCAAGATCGAGATAGTGGGTGAGGCGGAGGTGTACGTGAAGGCGGGCAGCACCGTGAGCCTCAAGTGCGTGATCACGCAGGCGCTGGAGGAGCCCGCCTACATCTTCTGGTACCACAACGACGAGCGCGTCCTCAACTACGACCGCTCCCTCGTCGAGATCCGCATGGACCGAGTCGCGCCGGACTCCACGGTAACCGCTCTCCCTCTCTCCCTCTCTTCCTCTCTCCGCTACTCCTACCGGCCCTTATACGATATTTTGCTACAAAGTTATGACTGACGGAACTCAAAAAGAAAAATTAATTCCCTAGTTCAGCTAACAACACTTACAGTTATTGACTAAGTCTGTGCTTTAGTATTATTAAATACACAAACAAATGGCAATGCTCCACTATCGAGTTATATTTTATTTGGTATATTATTAATAAAACACCGTAAATTAATTAATTATTGTATTTAAGTAGAGTACTATATCTCAAGTACAAAAAAATTTACATCATTAAGATTTCTTAGAAAAGTAGTAACTTATACTTAATACATCCGTAAACAAAATCGTTACAACTCAGAAAATAATTTTGTGTTAAGTATCGGGTCCTCAAGAGCCTGTAACAAAATCGATTTTGCAGATTTTAAATTTTATGCGTCTCAGACCAAACTATTGCCTATTTCAATCACAACGGAAACTCTTTAAGTATACAAATCTCTTGTTACTCTTTTTTTTTTCAAATAAATTAATTATATGGTGAGGAAAGGTTCGAAATTTTTAAATAGTACCAGATGAAATGTATTTTTATAGACAGCAAGTGAAAATAAATTATAGTAACATAGATATTCATCACACTTCAACTCACTCCTAGATTGTACTTAATGTAAACGTACGGAATTGTAAAAGTTTTAGAAGTCCAATTTCCTTGTATTTTATATGTGGTATTTATATAAGGAAATACGGATTCTTAGTTACTTAGTAAAATCGTTGAATCGGTTCATTAAAGTGAGACACTTTTCCGAACAGCTGAAATGTTTCGGTTTATATGTTGCATGTCGTATTACGGTCGGTGCAAAATCGCGGAATAAGAGTACAGTGAAAAGCGCTTGGTACAGCAGTAAAGTCAGATTCAATGTTTTGATCATTGTTTTCAATAAAAACATGATTTTAATGCCTTAAATTGAATAGTTTTTCGAAAATGTTCTGTGACATGCTTGCGATCCGAAATTTTTTTCACTTGCGTCGTGCTCTTATAAAACGACACGATGTTATTTATGATGTCGGTAGAGGTCGACGGGAGCCGAGCACATCTCTAAAATAGTTTAAAGCGCAACGCGGTCGGTGTTGTTGCAGGTGGGAAACTTGATAATATACAGTTCGAGGCGCGAGGACTCGGGGAACTACTCGTGCGCGCCCTCTAACCTCGACTCCGCGTCGGTCGTGTTGCACGTACTCAGCGGTGAGTGGGCACAGCGTAACGGTGTACAGCGCGTGTGTGCAGCGTGTGTGCAGCGTGTGTGTACAGCGTGTGTGTGTGTCGTGTGCAGGGGAGCAGCCCGCCGCCATGCAGCACGGCAACGCGGCCGCGCGCCCCGCGCCTCCCCCCGCGGCGCTCGCGGCGCTGTGCGTAGTGCTGGTGCCTGCACTCCCCGCGCTCCCCGCACTGTGCCGGCTCGTCGCGCTCGCACTCCTCATACCGTAAATACTGACATACCTTTTCATATCATCCGCTTCGAAACTCATTATTTACCATTTAAAATACAACATCACACAGGTGCACTCATTAAAGGAACGACAAAGTTGTACATCTAAATTTGGTCAAGTACTATTTAAGGAAGAGACCGAGCCGATCTCAGTTTCGGTGCTGTTACAATATACGTCTTCTTTAAGGCGCATAGCAGACTTACTTTCTCCCTTTACACGAGGACACGGGTACTCGAAGCGCTCCACGACGCTTTACGCATTAACCTATTCTCTTTCTTTTGCATATGAATGATATTACGTTCAGATAGTAGTCATCACTATATAGAGCACAGCACTAAGCATTGCATTGCTAGTATTACAGTAAGCCCAAACCAACGTGTGTTCCAAGAAAAATAGAAAGAACAAAAGCACGTACAGTAGATAATGAAAAAATGAGGATCTAAAATACATACCCAGCCTAATTATACTTCTAGTAGATATGAAGTTTAACATATACTTATTATTTTAGTCTATGATATTTATTTGCCTTGTAATAACATTGTGTACAAATGTATAATTCAACACTGCACCTATTAATTCGTATAAATAATTTACAATTCTTTTTTATAATAAAATGTCACTTGAAAATAATATTCCAATTTGTCTAATCTAATATTATAATTTCATTTTATTAATAAACAGAGAAATAACTTTTCTATGTACATCACTATGTATAATGCTATTGCTAAATTTCATACAGACAAAGCTGCTAGTAACAGCTAGTCTAAAATAGAATAACCTCAATTACTTTTTATAAGGTTCGGTGTCTACCAGTGAAAATCCTCTGAAAATCGGTCTAACCTTTTGGATAAATTACTGTTGGCGAATCCACGTTTAAAAGCTAATATAAAATAAATTGCTTAAATAACTTTTTATAAGGTTAGCTATTTGTCAATGAAAATTTCGTGAAGATGGGTCAAACCGTTTTGGAAATAGTACTGCGTGCGAAGCCACAGTTAACAGTTAGTATAAATCAAAAGTACTTGAATTACTTTTTATAGCGTCAGCTAGCTACCAATCAAAGTTTTGTGAAGATCAGTCTAATCGTTTTGGAGAGAGTACTGCGATTAAAATTACTTTAATTACATTTTATAAGGTCAGCTATCTGCAATGAAAGTTTCGAGAAAATCGGTCAAACTGTTTTGGAGATTGTACAACGGACCAAGCCACGGTCAATACCTAGTCTAAATTATAATAAACTAATTTACTTGTTATTATGTTCGCTATCTTTTGGCGAATATTCAGTGAAAATCGGTCCAGCCGTTTTGGAGATCGCATTAAGGAGAAAGCCACAGTTAACACCCCTTTTTTTTACGTGGGGAAATCCCTTATGGATACCCACCCTCCCGGGGGAGAGAGTGGGTTATGTCCGACTCGCACGGACTAAAACCTCACGGTGTACCGACAGACCGTGATGTTGGGGCGGCAAGGGATCGTACTATGCTATTCCCCTTGAATAGCCGCCCCAACGGTCCACCCAGCGGAAGGTTGCCGCCGGGTTCCTACCTATAGAGAGGCAGCTGGGTACACGCCAGTTGCCCCCCCTCGCCCGCCGGATCTGTGCAATGAGGGGATGAGCCCCCCGACTGCATCCCCTCATGTCCGGCTACGGTGGCAGGAGGAGTTGGGCAAAGCGCCGCCTCCTCCTGCCGGTCCTCCTATGGTGAAGACGGTCACTGAGGAGGTCCGCCTCGTGGGCCCTCTCCGCTGCCTCCTTTTGCGAGATGACTTCCTCGCAAAAGGAGGCCACTGCTCGCCACGCCTGTTCACTGCCGAGCATGGACGAGACCACGCTCGGCAGCGATAAATCCTCTCCTACCACCGCCACCAGAGTGCGGCGCTCCACCTCCCACTCAGCACACTCACAGAGAGTGTGCTGTGCGGTATCTTCCTCGGTGCCACACTCATGGCAGGCGGCGGTCAGCTCCCTGCGAGCGATCCGGTGCAGGTACCACCCGAAACAACCGTGTCCGGTTAGCACCTGCACCAGCCTGAACGACATGGAGCCCCATCTCCTCCCAATCCACTCCCGCAGGATTGGCGGACGGCATCGACGGTGTGCCTCCCGAAGCGCGCGTCCGCCAGGTCCTGCATCCACCTCCCTATAGCTTCTTCTCGCATCTCCCGCCTTTTAACTTCTATCTCCCTGGGAGCCGGAGGCTCCCTACTACGCCTCCTCGCCGCCGTGAATTCGTACACGGCGGCGAGCACCCCAGCTTCCAGCTCCCAGGGAAGGGAGCCGGCAAGCGTAAAGCCGCCGCCGATGACACCGTCGGGTATGCCCGGATTGCCCTCAGTGCCACCGTACGCTGCGTACTACGCAGCGCGCGCACGTTGGTGGCACCGAGGGCATCAGCCCAGACCGGTGCCCCGTAGGCGGCCATCGCCCACACGACTCCCATGAAGAGTCGACGGCACCCGGCACCCGGCCCCCCAATATTGGGGAGCAACCGGCCGAGTGCCGCCGCCGCCCTAGCAATTCGTGGCCCGAGCCCCACAAAGTGGGGCTCAAACCGCCAGCGCCCGCCCAGAGTGAGGCCCAGGTACCTCATGTGGGCACCCACCTTGATCCGGGCGCCCTCCACAATAATGTGGGCCCCAGGTGGTGGCCCCCGCCGAGGCCCATGAAAGAGTATGGCCTCAGTCTTCTCGAGGACCACCCTGAGGCCCAACCTTCTTATGCGCCTGACCACGAGGGTTGTGACCATCGTGGCCAGGCGCTCTACCTCTCTCCAGTCACCCCCCCGGGCTACGACTAGGGTGTCATCCGCGTAGCAGATTAGGCGCGCTCCATACGGGAGCGCGCCGCGGAGCACCCAGTCGTAGCCCATGTTCCACAGGAGCGGCCCCAGGACCGACCCCTGTGGAATGCCCCGCCTTGTAGCTCGCTGGACCATCCGCCCGTCGCCGTTGACGTATGCGACCTCCCTGTCCTCCAGGTATGCCTCCAACAGCCGCCGCAGGTACGGAGGCACTCCGAAATATCGGAGAGCCTCCCGTATGACACCGTGCGGCAGGCTGTTGAAGGCGTTGGCGATGTCTAGGGACACCGCCAAGACCCTCTCCCCTTGGGAGGTCGCCTCCGTCGACAGCGACTTTAGGAGGCACAGGGCGTCCACTGTGGAACGCCCTGTGCGGAAGCCGAACTGCACGTCCGACAAATTCGGCCCCACTCCCTCCAGGTGCTGGACAACTCGGGAAGAGATTACCCTCTCCAGCACCTTCCCGACGTCGTCCAGCAGGACGAGGGGCCGATATCCAGAAGCGCAGTCCGGAGGGCGGCCCTCCTTCACCATGAGGCAGAGCCGACCCAACTTCCAGAGCCTCGGAAACTGCCCGACCGCCAAACACCGGTCGAACAGCTCCCGAAGCCACCCCCCAAGATGGCCCGGGACCCCATCAGGGCCAGGCGCTCTCCGCCGGTTGAGGAGGCGTTCAACAGCACTCCCCATCTCCCCCTCCGTGATTGGGGGAGGACTGTCCGACACCTCCTCAACTTCCGCCCGAGGCGGAGGCATGGGAGGAGCCGAGAGCGACGGAGGGTCGGGGAATAACTCTCCCACGACCCTCGCCACCACCTCCAGCAGGAGGGACTCCGTCACCGGAGGCGCCCAGGATCGCAACTTATTGCGTACGATCCGATACGGGCGCCCTTAAGGATCCCCCTCCAGCATCTGCAGCAGCTCCTCCCATGCCGCTTCCTTCGCGCGGCTGATGGCAGCCTGCAGGGTCTTCCTGCACTCCCTATAGCTGCCATACAGCCAGGCCTCCGCCTCGGGGTCCCGGTGCCGCCGTCGGCGGCTGCGCCCGAACAGCCGCCGGGCCGCGGTACAGGCCGCCCGGATATCGGCGATCTCCGGCGACCACCAGTAGACCGCCCGTTTGTCTGGGCGGTGTACGCTCCGCGGCATTGACGCGTCGCAAACCTCCGTGAGGGCACCACGGAGGCGAGCTGCGGACGCGTCAACATCATCCTGCGGGGGGGCATGGCCCATGCCTGGGCGATGGCCGCCTCTTCCGCTAGTTCGTGGTTGAGGCGGCTCACCGCCCAACAGGGGAACTTCGGGGGCGGGTACTGATCCGGGCATGGGAGATGGAGACCTCGAACCTGATATATCGGTGGTCCGATAAGGTCTCCACCTCCTCAAGCACCCTCCACCCCCGGACACGGCGTGCGACAGACGTGAAACGAGACGTCTACCACAGACCCCCCGTTCTGCCGCACGCACGTGTGGACGTTCCCCTGGTTGAGGAGGGACAGCCCCACTTCGGCTGCCTACTCCTCAACGGCCACGCCCCTCAGGTCCGTGGCTGCCGCTCCCCAGGTCCTCGATTTAGCATTTAAATCGCCCATGAAGACCACGGGGAGCGGCGACAGCCGCCTGACAGCTCCCTGCAGAGAGCCAAGGAACGCCTCGAACTCCCATAGGGGCCTGTTAGGGGAGAAGTACGCCTCTACAATGGCGTACTCCCCCCAGACGGCTGCCACAAACCCATCACCCCTCTCCCGTACCGCCAGGGGAGCCGAACCCCGGCTAGCAATCATCGCCACAGAGCCATTCCGGTCTCCAGCCCACTGTGGCTGGGAGGGAACATAATACGGGTCCGCGGCGACCGCAAGCCCGATGCCCCACTCCGCCACTGACTGCACGAGCAAATCTTGTGCAGCGGCGGAGTGGTTGAGGTTCGCCTGGAGGAGACTACGTACGGTGTGCTCCATTAGTGGACCATAGCAGTTTCCTTCTGCCTGGCGGCGGCCACCCTAGGGCCCACAGCGTGGGGGTCCCTTCCCTTCGTGGTGGGGGGCCGACAGTTGCGGCTCCCCATTGCATGGCCCGAGGGCCTCCCGGTGTCCGCGCATATGGCACAGCGGGCCGCCTCCACCTTGCAATCGGCCACTTTGTGGCCCGCTGCGCCATAACGGTAGCAACCCTCTCTGCTGGAGGAGGAGGGGCACAGGGGGCGGGTGTGCCCCAAGCCCATGCATTTGAAGCACCGCATGGGTCTCTCCTCCAGCTGATGGACGTGCACGACGCTCCACCCGACCAGGAGCTTGCCAGCCTCCACAAGCTTCCTGGCCGCCTCCACGCCTCCACGCCTTCTGATCTCTCCGACCTTGATGGCCTCCGCCTTACAGTCGGCCTTAGCCGCCACGACCGCCAATACCTCTTCCCTGGACACCGAATTGTTAAGACCGACGATTCGGATGTCCGCCTTTTTTGTGGGAACGGCGACCGTGGCGACTCCGGCCAGCGCCACCTCGAGCTCCCGGGCCAGTTCAGCGGCCTTCTCCTTGCTCTGGCCCGGCAGCTCGATTTTACGGGCCCCCGTAGCCGTCGGCCTCACCCGCACGTCGCCGATGCCCATGTCGGGCAGGACGACGTGCTCTCGCGCCTTGGTCATTACGTCCCTATAGCCAACCCCCTTGCTGGCTGCGGTGTCCTATAAGGTCACAATCACCGCAGCCGATTGGGGGGCCGGAGGCAACTTCGGCTTGGCAACCGGGGCTTTAGCGGCCACAGTCGTGGCCGTTGGCGCCACGACCTGGGCCCTGGCCGCCTTCTTTTTGCGGCCCACTACTGTGTAACCACCGCTGTGACCGGTAGCTCGGCCCAGTTGAGACCCAGTGAGGCCACCACGGGTGCCGGAGGTGCCCTATCCACGGCCGGCTTTGCCGCACTCTTCGTTCCGCCCTTCTTCTCAACGGCCAGGGACGGACGAGGAGAGTCCTCTGGGGGGAAACGCCTCTCCAGATTTTCCACACGTGCGTTCAGCATGTTGCCGAACGACGTGCGGAGAGAATCTACAGCCTCAGTGAAGGCCCGCCGCCACTCAGGCTCCACAGGTACAAACACAGGTGCCGGCATGGGGGGCGGAGGTGGGGGCATCACCTTTTTGACGTTATCTTCCCGCCGCCACGCCACACTAATTCAAAGTAGCCTAAGTAACTCGCTGTAATTTCAGCTATCTCTCAGTGAAATTCCATTATCGCCAGATATTTTTGTTTTTCACGATAATATGGCTCTTGTTATTTTTTGTAAATAAAAAGAAAAGTAATTTCAAACCATGCTGGGATAACCGCAATTTTATTATTAGTTTATTTAGACATAAATAAGTACAAATTTACTCTTTCAGACATTCATTCAGTTATTTAATCAATTATAAGACCGATTTATTGCTACTGGATGTGATAAATTCATGTTTTAATAGCGTTTAAAAGTTATTGAAAAAAAATGTTCCCAAGATTAAATTTTGACTTTTAAAAAGTTTGATGCACATTAAAAAACACAACGTTAATGGTCTACCAGGTCCCCTGAATCCTGATGGGAAAGGCATTAAGAAAGATACATTAAAGGTTTTCTAAAATTCTAGTTCTTCCAACGTTGATGGCTCTTGTACTAAGGTGTCGCAAAAAGCCTAGTTACACTAGCTACAAACGTTTATCTCTCGTTATTCTAAAAAATTCCTTCCGTTTTATGGGGCAAAAAGTATCCTAAATGTAATCTTGTAATATTAGTTATCACTGTGGCAAATTTCGTCAAAATTGGTTCAGTACTTTCGGAGTGATACGTGTTCACAGGGACAGAGAGACAGACATACAAAAATTGTAAAAAGATTATTTTTGGCTTCTATATCGATAACATAGTCTACTCCGATTATAATTTTCAATAAATATTTAATGTACAGATTTAGCCCTGTTACAGTTTTATTATAGTAATAGATAGAATAGATATAGATAATCCAGTAATTAATCTACTGAATATTACATTCCTTTTGTTTATTAAACGCTTTCAGGTTTTTCTGTCACGACGAGGATGGAAGCAAATAACGGACAAGGTTCCCCTCCGTCTGACTCCGGCCACTGTCCTCGTAGGCCCCCCACGTCCGGGGCCAGGCCAGGACCAGGCCAGGGCCAAGCCGGGGGCGCTCGCTAGTGCACTTACTGTTAGACAGTTTCGACAGCGGGAACCAAACTCGTGTACATACATACCGCGGCACCTCGCCGCACTTGTAAACTTGTAAATACATTTATTGTAATAATATCATATAGTTACGATAATGATATAAGTAAGCGAGGCGACTCGGCTCTCCCTTCCCGCTCGGAGAGTGTGGCCGAGAGGGACGGGAGGGACGCAGGGTTCAGAGTCCCGCGAGGTGATATCTGTATTTCTTTTTGGATTTGTCAGAAAGTACAAATCTAGAAACGAGCGAGTGGAATTGTGTACTTGTAAAAATTATTTAAGTGAAATTGTTATTATTATTGTTTTTGATGTCAAAGTTTATGTCGAGTTCTTTTCCTTGTGATGTGTCCCACCGACCGAGCGCAACCCGCGGAGTACCTCCCCTCGCCCTCCCCCTCATGCGTGTCCCGCCAACGCCCTCGCCGAGGACTCTATACTACTCAATAACCAAACAGCGGCACGAATAACTAGCAGAAAGGGAAGCGCTCACCCGGTGAGGAACTGCGGAACTCGACCCCGACGAGTTCCGTTCACGCTGTTGCTGCCTCACCTGTAAATACATTATTCTAAGTGATAACAATAAAAATGAGATCGTTGAAATATCAGTCTCTTTATTCGATCCCCGACCTTTAAAAATAAAACGCAATAATGGAGTGAATATCAAGTTTATTGTGATTTGACTTTGGTGTACAAATATTTAAGCGTCGACAGTGTTTCAATCACTTCGGACGTAAGTAACGAGAGCGAGGCGCCGCTCAGCACTCGCGCAGGTGTCGCCGCAGCAGAGCGCGCGCGCCGCCGTTCGGACGCACCGCCCGCGACGACAGCCGCCGCCGCGACACCGGCGACACCGCGCCACCGCACCCGCCGCCCCCTGCCGGCCCCCGCGCCGCGTCACGCGCGTCCCCCCTACCCCCACGCTCCCCGCACCCGCCGGCACACGCGCCGAGACACGCGCGTCCCCGCGCACCCGCGCCGCGTCACGCGCGTCCCCCCTCCCCCGCGCTCCCTGCACCCGCCGCCCCCAGCCGGACCCCGCGCCGCGTCACGCGCGTCCCCCCTACCCCCACGCTCCCCGCACCCGCCGGCACACGCGCCGAGTCACGCGCGTCCCCGCGCACCCGCGCCGCGTCACGCGCGTCCCCCCTCCCAACGCGCTCCCCGTACCCGCCGGCACCAGCGCCGCGTCACGCGCGTTCCCCTCTGCCCCCGCGCTCCCCGCACCCACCGGCACTCGCGCCGCATCACGCGCGGCCCCCTACCCCCACGCACTCCCCGCCCCCGCACTCACCGGTCGCGAGGAGCCACTCGGTGAGCGCGGCGCGCTCGTACGTGAACCCGTCGGCGGCGGCGACCGGGTCTCGCGGCGCGCGGTGCGACAGCGGACACAGCAGCGCGTGCGGCGCCCTGCGCTCCTGCACACGCACTCGCACGTTGCTCTCGCCTATTCACTTACATTCATTTTTCAATACAAACCCTTTCATCAATGAAACAAAAACACAGCAATGTAATTTTATCTTATATCAAATATACGGACTCACGCATATAACATACTATCATAATATTTGTATCGCAATGTTACAGAGGAAACCTAATGATTTAACTCCTGTACATTTTTTCCATAACGTTCCTTTAAGGTCCTTCCACCTACATTTGTTTCGCATAGAGTAGATTACCTGATCCTATATAATTTAATTTTAAATAAGTAACTTCCATTTTATTGAAATACGCGCACACTCTATAACCACAGAAAAATGTTACGTAAACATAAAATTAATTCAACTTAACATTTTTATTTTCTTAATTGAAGTACGTTGTCTATATACTTATTTAGCAAACAACTTCTGCACTTTTACTAAAACTTTCTTATCGATATATTATAACACTTGAATATCTATTACATTTACATGGTTATTTAAAAAGACAGTATTTCAACTCGAGGGCGATGTTTGGAACAATTATTTTTAATCACGAATCCGAGTATCGGCGCGCGTCTACGTAAAGAATATGATAGTGTAAATCCTGATGCTGTCTGTAATTTGCTGCCTACTCCACTAGGCAATAGTGACGCCGTCTTAGTGGCCGAATTAATTATAATCCAGTAGCCGCCTCTAGAATCGGTGTAGGGTCACATATCTTGCGGTGTTGTATTGACTGCACTCTTTGGAATATACACTCAATCTGCATCAGCTAATACCACCGTTTTCATTACATCTCGAGGCTACCCGACGCCGTACTAGCCTCCATCTATCGTTAATTGATTTCATTTCAATCATCATCTTCACAATAATTATTTCCTTTTCATATAATTTGACTCTTGAATTGTTCTTGTTGAAATACTAATTACTATAGTTCAAGTTTCAGCACAAAATACAGGTTTAAGTTGAGACTGATTGACTGACAGGCGTTTGACAATATTTATGTTTGATAATGAATTAACCATTCCATATATGTGTTTAGCTGATTATCTTAGGACAATTCACTATTATTGTTATTATTAAGTAAGAGTTAAAAACATTTATTTTGATATATACAATTAATAAAGAGTTTATATAAAAATATCTTTTTGTTCTCTTTTTTTAAGGGACTTTTATCATTTTTAACATGTCAGTCCTATTGTAACTTATATATCTATATATACATATACACAACTAAAACTCTTACATATAAAAAAATCTTAAAACTCGAATAGTAACATAAGAAGAAGATTACATACAATGATAACACATATTTCGCAGTTATAACTCGTACGGAGTTATCTTTCTGTACTTATCTATTTTATGTTTGTACATATATATATGTATACATAATGGAAACAATACGTTATTGTTACACCCTATGCAAACAAACAAGAATGAGTTTCGTACTTTATCGAATCGATCAGGTTTCCACGGTTTTAAACCTTTCTTCATTGAAGAAAGTGGGTATTATATAAGGCGCGCTCAGTGCACTCACATTCCTAGACATCGAAGTGAATACAAAGAGAAAGTAACAATATATGCGCAAATAGATTCGCTAGTGTAATACTCACGATGACGCGGCTCGGTTGCGGACGACGCAGCCATTCCAACTCACTCTGCAAACTGGCATGTAGTTCAGTAGGTGCTTCTCCGTTCTGGGAACCTGACATATGAGTAATTTTAGCTATCCGTACTAGTAACCCATGGAAACTTGATCTAATTTTACAAAAAAAATGTTTGCGATCGCACATATCTTTTACCATTATTGCATTCATAAGAGTGTAAATTTTATATTAATAATAAATTACATTTACTAACCCTCTTTCATTGCTCTAAAACGCGCCACGTGTACGAATACGAAGAGTGTCTTACCGTATCCTAGTCGGTCCAGCAGCAGAGGAAGGGGGTCATCTAACAAGTTGACACCCGACAGCCCCAACTGCCTAGCGCGTTCTGTTAGCTTCATCATATGCGCGGAGTGTACTTTGTCATCTAAAACTTCCTAATTTATTTAACAGAATTTACACAACGGAACTGTCGTATCTGTGGTATACTCACCAGAGACAGGTGTCACGTAATCGTGAAGCCACCGCACCACGTTCTCTACGCTCCACAATCGCACCGGTACGAGTTCCTCCATTTCCTCCTCGATATCTGTAGGACAGTCCTTTTCTCCCGGTAGTCCCCACACGCTGAGTCCTCCTCCCACTGTACCGACCGCAAGCAGCACGTCCCTCTCCGACCCCCCCGGGCTCAGCAGCGCCGCCGCCAGCGCGCCCGGAGCCTCCGCCTCCGCCACCGAGCGCACCGACACGCCGCCGCGCGACACTCGCCACGCGCGCGCCCACCCGTCCGCCCCCGCCGACGCGAGCAGCGCCTCCGCCCCCCACCGCACGCATGTCACACCGCCGCCGTGCGCCGAGAACTGCCGCAGCACTCGCGCTCCGCTTTCACTCACCGCCCACAGCTTCACTAGCGAGTCGCACCCGCCCGTCGCCAGCAGCTGCTCGCCCGCGCTCGCTCCCACCGCCTCCGGACGCGGCGCGAACTCGCAGCTCTGCACGCCTGCGGAGACATGTCAGAGAGCGTCGCTCGACGCCCGCTCCATCCCACCGGCAACACACGTCCCGCACACTACGCACCGAGATCATGCGCTACCGGTTCGTGGTACAGCGTGCGCGGCTCCGGGGGCGGCGTGTGCAGCCGCAACTCGCCACTAGCGGCGCCGGTGGCCAGCAGTCGGCCGTCCGGTGACCACGCACAACACGTCACCGCCTCGGTGTGTCCCGTGTATACACTGCAATTAGCCCCAACAAATGAGACGATGCGGCGTATATGCCGAAAGCGACTCGTCAATAGACACCAACTGGCAGGGCTCCGGGTCAGCGCTCGCAATGCTCCACAGCGGTGCGAGCCCGTCATCTGTAGCGAGCAGCAGCAGCGGCGGGCGATGCGGTGACACGCGCGCCCCCCGCGCCCCTCCTCCCCCCGCCTCCCCGCGGCCCTCCGCGCTCGCGACGCTGAACGCACGTAACTGCACGCCGCTCTACACATGGCAAAGTGTTAGTCGTCGGGCAAAAAGCTTTTTAACTCCATGTAACACTGAACTATTACTTTTGAACTATTCTGTGTCTTATAAGTATGGGTTGCATGTACTCGTGTCAAATAAACATTTCTTTATTTTGGTTTCCTCGCCTGTACATCCCACAGGACAGCGCAGCCGTCGAGTCCAGCGGAGAACAGGACGCGCCCGTCGCCTCCGAACTCTGCGGCGAGTGCGGGGTACTGGTGCGCCTCCAGCTCGTACTGTAGCACTAGCTGCTGCCGCGACTCCTCCCATCTATAAATCTTCACGACTCCATCACTAAAATGTATATGTATATTCGTGTCATTAATCTTTGTACATAACTGAAAAGTAGTGTACGTTTCCAAGAACGACATGAGGTCACCAAATTTGTTCTATCTGTATAATTTTGTTTTCGATATATAATTTTAATTCATAATGGCTATTGCCAATAAATACAACTGGCTGTTCCCGCGACTTCATCCGCGTCAAGTTTCTATTGTAAACAAAGTGATTAATAAAATCATAAATGAAATAAAACGCGACATGACATTAACATTTAACTGACCTTTGATTTCACGATTTAGTTCTCCGAAACAGAATGTAATAGTACAGCATCTAGTCGCTGCTCACACTTTGAATCTATAATTCTGATTCTCGGTATACGATGTGGTACTCTAATCTAAACAACTATCACCTGAGCCTCGTGCTTCTATTTATTTAATTCCCATGCGAGGCGTCCGAACTATTGAATAATTTAACCTAAAAAGTAGTTTGGTTCAAATTTTTAACGAACTTATTGAGAGTAGTCATATTAACAAATCCCGCAACTCGGATCTTCTACCATAAAAAATCGTGAGATCCATGAGACCTTCTGTTTTAAGTTATTACGTAATTAGCTAATTTAATAATATCTTAAAGTGATCATAGCGATATTAAAAATCTTTTGTTTTCAATAGAATATATTGCCTTGACAATCGCACTAAACAATCTTATTTAATGTCTGCTTGGTTACTGAACAATTCAGGCTTCTAGTTTTATCCCCAACGAAAATAGCCTGAATTGCTTATAGAAAAGGATGGTACGACTGGACCGCTTTTTTTGCCGTACCCTTTGATATCAGACACTTTTTTTAATAATCAAACAACTATAAAATAAAAGTAAAACCTACATAATAGTCTTTATTTATGATTCATTTTACAAATGAAAAAAAATATTGGAGCGAAATTTGTAAGTTATTAACAAAAAAAAAATGCCGTTGGGGGCACTCTCGCGGGAATAAAGTTCCTCAAGTTTTTTTCTTCAACTCCAATGTATTTCGAAATGAAATCTGTGCATTTCAATTTTTATTCTATATTATTTTTTGTAGCTAAATTACACCAGAAAGTTTCATTCAATGTTTCAGGAAAAATATTAATTCATAAAAAAAATTATACAAGCTAGTAAATTATAACGTATATAAAGAATTACTAAATGAAAAACATTCAAATCACATGTACAATCAACAAATATAAACAGTGGTAAATACTTGTATCATGTTATACAATTTTATCAACTTACTTTTCTAAACATGTATTACATGCATTTGCTGCAGATTCCATTTTTCAAAACTTACTTGTAATTATAAAATATCCATGTATGATCTATCAATCTAACACAACAAATACGTTTTCACGAAATTGACGCATGACTGTAAAGTCGTGTGTTGAGGTTATATGATAAAAAGAGACAGGGACAGAGAGAGAGAGAGAGTTGCACACCCGATGCTATGCACTCACCTGCTCGTGTGCTCATTAGCTTGTAGTGGACTTGATACACACTCGTACACACAGCAAATTAGTTACGTGACGATTTCTACTAAATTTTACTAACCGTCAAGCCGCGTCAAATAACTTTGTTCCAATAAACCAAACAAAAAATCTTACAGGTGGTAGAGCCATGCTGAAATTATTACTGCTTACAGCATGAATGGATCGGCTCGTCCGGGTTAGTACCATCCTCTTATAGAAAACTGATGTAAGGCAAACAGTACTCGCATTGTTGTGTTTGGTTCGGTCAGTGAGAGCGCCAGAGAGCTCTAGCTCATTGGAAGTATTTAAACGTATATTAAGCGACGGAGTGTTCCAATATGATAATATTGAGGCACCATTGTTTTTGAATTATTCATCAACGTTAAAGTTATTGATCTACAGATTCGTACCTGGATGCAGTAGCTAACAGGTTGTCGTAACAAGCAACGCAGTTAATTGCACCGCTGTGTGCCTGTTCAGAGATCCATAAGAGTGTAGGAGTGCCCGGCTCCCCCTCCGTTTGAGACTCGGCCAATGTGGCGGTAGTATCGTCTACCGGTCCGATACCCTGCCAAATCGAAACACTAGAGCACTTCTACCAATTATATCGCTCTAATTAGAAGTTGCTGCCTCGCTCACCTCAAGATCTCCGATGCCAAAATGTGAGAGCACTTCGCAGACCTGTTGGAGTTCTTCTTCTAGGGAAAACGTATCCAGCGACCACGTGCGCACTGTTCTATCGTTAGACCCTGTGGTGAAAATCTCGTTTAGATATAGACCTGTCCGTGTAATATTGAAAATGTATCCCTCGCCTACCTCTTTCGTACTGACATACGAGTCCTCACCCGTTATCATAAACCGTAGGTCCGGAGCTAGAGCCACGCAGGTCAAGTAGCGTAAGTGAGCGTGCACCACGCACAAGCAGCCACCGCCGGCGACCCACAGCCGCGCCGTGCGGTCCAGCGAAGCCGTTGCGAGCACCTCCCTTCCATCCTCTCCCGTCGCCCACCGCACTGCTGTCACCGCCGCCGCGTGTCCCTCCAGCGGCGCCCCCCACTTCCGCAGCGTATGCCGCCTCGTCCCGCCCTCCTCCTCCTCTGAACGCCACAACCTCACGCGCCCGTCCTGTCCGCCCGTCGCCGCCGCGCCCTTCTCGCTCACGTCTGCACACAGCGCGCCGAGATCGTGAGCCCCGTCCACCCACAGGAGCGGGGCCGGACCTGCATCGTCTTCCGCACCGCATGCGCACACCTCTAAATATAATAATCAAGAAATATTAGCATCCGATTTTGTACCCATTTCCACACAGTGCATCTGTCGCTCACCTGCGAAATCAAAAACCTTAAGTACGCCGTCTGCACAAGCAGTGAGCAGGAGCGCCTCGCGGGCGGGCGTCGTCACCGCTCGCAACGAGTCCTCGTGCGGGCGCATCCGAACCAACGGCTCCCCGGTGGTCGCGCTCCACACGCACAGAGCGCCGTCGTCGTGGCCGACCAGTAAGCGAGCACAACCGCCCGCCCAGCACAGCGCCCGCACGGCCGTCGCCCCCGCGGCGAGCAGGCGACGACGTGGGCTCAGCTCGAGGCCCCAAAGCCGCGCGGCGCCGTCCACGCCTCCGGAGGCCAGCAGTAGTCCCGCGCTCGCCCACCGCAGCGCCGTGACGCCGTGCCGGTGCGCCGCCTCCGCCACCGCGCGCTCGCTCCAGCCCGCTCCCGCCGTCCACCGCCACAGTCGCAGCGCGCGGTCGGCGCCGCCCGTCGCCAGCGCGGCGCTCGCGGCCGCCACGTCCAGACAGGACACCTCCCCGCGGTGCGGCCGCAGCACCTGCAGCAGGCGCGGCTCCGCGACTCCGGCACCGGCACCGGACATCGCGTGCGACACTCGTGGCGGATCCCTCGCAACTGGTGTGACGTGTCCTCCTCGCGTGTCACTAATCGAAGGCGCACGTCCTCGCCGCATATCGATCTCATCGCCGACGATTATTAACTTGATGTCAACCGTTTCAACTAAACGTCCAAATGACGTCACGTGTGACTCACGGGCTTATAAATAATAGTACACTTCGTATAACCATAAACATTCAAGTACCTTATATATAATTTACCGTATTTTATAAGTTATGACTTTGTAAACGTTAACAGAAATAAATATTTATATCTTTCACTTGTCTATGTTTAATAATTATTATATATTATATTGTAGGTGGTAGAGCCACGCTGAAGCTATCTGGTTTCAGTATGAATGGGTCGGCGCGATCCGGGTAGTAGTACCCTACACACAAAAAAACCACGTGAAGTAACAGTGCTTGCATTGTTGCATTTCGTTCGGTCCTTGAGAGCGCTGGAAGCCCACCTCCTCTCTCCGCTCCTCTCCTCTCTCTCTACCCACCATTCCCCCCAAACAGCGACACCCCTGGTGTTGCTAGTGTCTATGGACGGCGATAATCACTTAACATCTGGTGACCCGCCCGTACGTTTGTCTCCAATGATGTAAAAAAAAAACTTAATTGCATTAAGGGAACTGTTTCTAAAACCTGCTACAAACCGGTAATGAGGAATTACACCTTATATTTAAAAGAAATTACGGAGCAACAATTGTATTTGGGAAGCATTCTCTATTGATTATAGTATAAGAATCTGAAATCTTTTATTAGCAAGTTTTTGTATACTTACCACACACATATAAAGGTAAAGATAACAGAAAAGAAACGATTTTAAAGGTAAATAAATTGTTTCTGTCTCACATACTAAACTACAATAGAACGATCTATGAAATTGGAAACACTATTCCAATAATTCCCTCAACAGAGGTCCCCGTTTGCTACTCGGGTCCGATTTTTGTTATACTTTCTAGGTAAAGTAAGGCATTTGAGAACATTTACATGAGACGTTAGATTACAATGTAGCTTAAGATGCTAACACACTAAACCTACAGGGAGACTAGCTCTGAAATGCAGCTGTCCGAACACACGAACAAGTGCTTGGCGACAAATTTTCAAGTGGAGAGCGGTAGCTAGGGAGGTGAACTTAGAAAAAGCCCTACCAACATACTATGGTTTCATCACAGCTGGGGTGTTAGGGGTGTAAAATAACATGCCCTCATTACACAGATGGTCCCCCAGCTTATCCGGTTAGGTCTGGCTACGGTAGCGGGAGGAGACGGGCCCTCTCCGCCGCCTCTTTCTGCTAGATGGCAGTTTCGCATGTCGCTACATCATTTCCCCCCCCCCCCCCCCCCCTAAATAACAAGGGGAAAAAACAAACACAGATATTCAAAAGATAAAACAACAACCAAAAAAAATATACGAGGAGTAAATTATCAGATGTTGACGTATTAACATAAAGGCCTTTACCAATGAAATTGCCGTTCTGCAGTACTGGTCATTTCAAATGAAAATAATTTTTATTTGGCTAAGTATTCTAATTTTTCAAATTAATTTTATTTTAAAAACACGGAATTATTTTTCCAAAAGTAGTCATTTGTTTATTGATTAGTGTTACATCTTCATCGCATTTCAATCTTTTTTGTCATCATGGATACGTTAAAAAGTTGAGTAATTATGGAATATGAGTACCGTCGTGGCAGCAACCCGGCACAAGCGGCACGCAACATCAATGACGTTTACGGAGCTAACACTACAAACCAACACACCACCTGTTCTTGGTTTGCTCGCTTCTGTTCTGGGAATTTCGACCTAAAAAATGAAGTCCGAAGACGTTGGTCGACAGGTCGAAAGGCTATTATGGAAGCTGATGACACACAATCTACGGCTGAATTAGCAGCAGCTTTCGACGTTAGCGTCAAAACAATGTTGAAAGAAAGAAGAAAAAAGAAATACTTTATTGTTGGAACAAACATACAATTAAATTAAATTATACAAATTAGTTTACCAAAAAAAAAATACATTTAAAAATTAAAAATAAATGTCCAACAATTGGGGAACCCATTCAGCAAAAATGTGCAATATAGTAGTACTGCAGCGCTGATTTTCGATGGGAGCCTATATGATGATAAACGGACGTTCAGACGGTCATATTAATAAATATAGAATTAAAAACGAACAAAAAAAAGTAAAAGTAACACGTCACGGAAAATCACACTAAAGAAGTATGGCTACTGTAACCACAAATCTAAGACTAAATAAAACCGATATAGTTTTAGAAAATATATACACCAACAAAATGAGCGTACAATAGAACTGTCTGAATATATTATACGTCACTTTAATTACTGAGTTTGAAGTTGCAATAGGTAGTGCTTATATGAGAGTTTTAAACTAAGCTTACTCTGTTTGGATCGATATGGTGGTGGAATATTGTTCCAACAATGAGTGGCGGCATATTTGAATGACCCTCTGAAAGCGGTAGTTCTATGGAGAGGTATCGATAATGGCTTAGTAATGGTGCATGAACATGAAAAATAAGTGTGATTATCATGTCTCTGCTCTAACTTGGCATACAAATATTTTGGATTTTTGGTTTTTATCAGCCCAAAAAGTAGCGTAGCCATGTGTAACTCGCGTCGTGCTGCCATTTTTAATATATTTGCATCATTCAGAAATGGTGTAATATGCCCACGGCGCAGAACATCGAAACAAAATCTATCACAAGCATTCTGCACACGCTGGATGGATCGATCAGTACGCGATAGCAAACAAGGACCATACACTGTATCACAGTAATTAAGTCTCGATAGAACTAGAGTGTCAACTAGTATCTTCCTCAGTGTGATACTAAAATACTGTCTAAAGCGATACAATATTTTTAACCTATAGAAGCAATTTTTTATAACATTATTTATGTGCGACTCAAAACGAAGTTCCAGGTCGATGAGAAATCCCAGATTACGAATTATATCAACCCTATCTATATTTTTACCCATAATCTTTATCACTGGATTGGCGGATAGAATAGAATTGATTTGCAACTTGCTTCCTAAAACCGTGAATTTTGATTTGGTGGGATTGAGGACCAGTGAGTTTTGCTCAGACCAGGACATTACCGAAATCATCATTAATTTTATGAACGGATGACCTGAGTTCATCATACTTAATAGACATGTATAATTGTAAATCATCCACGTACATGTGGTATATACAATCATGCAAACAGTGGATAATGTCGGCACTGTATATAATATACAGCAGAGGCCCAAGAATAGACCCCTGAGGAATTCCTCGAGTGACAGGTCTGGTGGAGGAAGCAACCGAAGATCCATTTTCTTTTCTTATTTCAACATACTGTGAACGAATAGCTAAATAACTGAAACCATTTGATAGTATTTTGCTCGAATTCATAGTAACGCAGTTTAGCTAGTAATAAATGTATATTGATGATATCAAAAGCCCGTGAAAAATCGAGCAGAACAAGAATAGTTCCCTCCCCCCGATCTCGTGCCTCAAGAATATTGCGCACGACATCTAATAGAGCAGTAGTAGTACCACGTCCATGCCTGAAACCCGACTGGAGATCCGATAGAATACTGTTACTTTCAAGATATTCGGTTATTTGGGTGTACACAACTCGTTCCAAAAATTTTGACAAGCAGGGAAGGATGCTTATTGGACGCAGTTCATTATAATTTTGTGGGTTATTATTTTTCTGTATTGGTCGAACAATTGAACATCGCCAAAGATCTGGAAATGTGTTTGTACTGATAGACACAATTATAATAGATGTTATTGCCGCCAAGGTTTGCGGGAGTGTGAGCCTTATCATATCCTTAGATATGCCATCAGTTCCCTGAACATTTGTCGTAACATTTTTGATAATATTAAAAACAGTTATTTCATCAACAATCTTAAGAGCAAAAGTTGACGGACCATGTCTATTGTATTCAAAAAATGTCAACTGTGAGATGGTTACATTTCGGTTACCGAGAACATCAATGTTGGCGACGCACACGTTAAGTAGCGCACACATTACCTTAGTTTAGTGAATATATATAGATTTTATTGATATGTCGCATAGATTTAGTTAGGTAGTTCATACGATAGAAATAGATAGAATTATGTAGATAAATAGAGAAATAGTGACTTACGCGTGCATAGAATTATTGATTGTACATAATTATGAGTGTTAGTGTAGGGTGACTTATAGATTAGGTATCGAGAATTATACGATCGTACAAAATAGTAAACATGGAACATCGTATAACTAAACATAGACTGTTGTAAACTAATGATTATTGAGGTACATAAAAATTTACAATGGTGCCTCATAACCGACACGTGAGAATTTTACAAATTGTATAGATAAAATAATTAAAAGTAGAATCACCCCTGTGACGCCCGCATACTTGCTCCCGAGCAGAAGCCTGTGACCACCGACAGGAGGCCACGACCCGTCACCAATAGCCCATAAGGGCAACCTAAGGACATGCCCGTTTTCACGGGCATCGCTGGATCAGCCACTGGAGGAAGCAATACGCGTCGAGCAGTTTCCTCGTCCGCCCCCGCAAGGAGGTAGACTGAGACGACCACCGCGATTACCGGAGTGTAGTCTGAACATAGAATCCGTCGCGACAACATAGTGTAGTCTGGCCGCAGAATTTATAGGGATAACATTGTGAAGTCTGAACATAGAATCCGTCGCGACAACATAGAGTAGTCTGATCGCAGAGTTCAACGCGAAAGCAAGCAGTCTGATAGAACAATCCGTCGCGACAACATAGAGTAGTCTGATCGCATAGTTCAACGCGACAACATCTAGAGTAGTCTGATCACAGAATCTGTCGTGACAACATTGAGTAGTTTGAACGTATAGTCCGACGCGACAACATCGTGTAGTCTGATTATAGAATCCGTCGCGACAACATAGAGTAGTCTGATCGCGGAATTCATAGAGATAACATTGAGCAGTCTGATAGAATAATCCGTCGTGACAACATAGAATAGTCTGACCGCAGAATTTATAGAGATAACATTGAGTAGTCTGAACATAGAATCCGTCGCGACAACATAGAGTAGTCTGATCGCAGAGTTCAACGCGAAAATAAGTGGTCTGATAGAACAATCCGTCGCGACAACATATTCTGATCGCAAAATTCATAGAAATAATATCGAGTGGTACAAGCACAAAGTAGTATTTATTGATTATCGACAGTAGTGCTCTGTTGGCTTGGAGACGCGGTCATTATATGAGAACCACGTTGTTTTCTTGCGACCACCCCGACCTCCGCTTCCACAAAAGCTACCACCTTAGTCGACTGGCTAGTGCATTATTGCACATCATCGAGGCCCCTTCTGGACATCAAGACCGGCATCCGACTGTCGTCACCGAGGCGGGCTACCGGCGCTCTCTCTACCATCTTTGAGAGTTCTACGCCCGCCCAACGCCGGGGAACGTCGCCTCGCCTCGCTTCACCTCTCACTCGCCTCATTCCACCTAACCACGGGCCGGGACGTACGAGGCCGAGAGGTGTCGCCATACATATAGACATTTGACAGGGCGGCGGCCCCCAACAATCAAAGAAGGCATCATTTATCCCTTCAGGATCATGAAGGTGGTCAGGGAGAATACTTTCTTGGCTTGGCACATATACATGGGATTTTAAATTATTCCATAGCAATTTAGATTTTGTAATGTTCTCATTAACGTGTTTGGTGAAGTAAGCTTTCTTTTCACTTTGTAAGGACTGTTCAACAAGCCGCTTTAGTTGAAGATAATAGATCTTTTTGAGAGTCTAGTTTTGTGCATCTATACTGGTCACGAGCTTTATCACGTAGTTTCCACAGTTTTATAGTTGGTGTAATCCAAGGGGTAGGCACACTGCGAAAGAACTTGTGTTTTGTAGGAGCATGAACATCAAACAAATGTTTTGTGTAAATATTGAATAATGACACCATAGTGTTAACATCATTGGGGTTGCATATAGAGTCCCATGCTATCCATTCGATGTCGCGTTGAAATAAATATATCTTGAATTGGTCGATACACAACTAGTATCCTAGTAGGTTTATTCTTCACGACTAATTGGCAGGTGATAAATGCGTGATGTCCTAATTCTCTTATGTGATGGAAACAAAGGTCTCTGTAATCAATATCGGTGCATATAACGTCAATGAGAGAGTAAATGTCATTTACAAAATGTGTTGGCGTAGTCACTATTTGATTGGGTTCGCAATGATATACAAACTCCATAAACCGCTTTGATTTGCTGCTGCCTACATCTAACAGGTTTACGTTAAAATCCCCAAGTAAGATAATGTTATCGAAAGGGGCGAGGGAGCTGATGCTCAAAGTTATAAAGTCTAAAAAGATATCAAGATCCATCCAGGGCGGGCGGTAAGCAGTACCAAGTAGAATTGTTTTTATATTCAAATTAAGGCTCATCCACAGTTGATCAACCTCCTGGTTTCCCGGGTGTGGCCGAACGCGTGCTTTTAAACCTGATTTAATATAAAAACCAACTCCACCACCACGTCCTCCACAAACAGTTAACAGGCGCGGTGTGTGCCTTAATCGAAATCCTGGGAAAATCGGAGCTCGCCCTTCCTCCCCCTGTCTTAACCACGTCTCATTGATTGCCATTACATCCACAGAATGGCAATTATAAGCTCATCGTGGCCGGTAGCAAGGGATCCCGCGTTAAAGAGCCCAAACTTTACATACTTACTATTCGCCATGTATAATATTCAGTATTATTATTGACAACGTACAAAATAAGGTATAAGACACATAAAGAACAATGAATATAAATAACTTTTGAATTATAATATTAAATAATAACTTATGAGATAATCGGAAGCTGCAATAGTTAAAGGTATATAGAACTACAACTGTGCCATGCTATGTGTTGTAAACGTATGTACATTATATAACGTTGCTATGTCAAGGAACTTAGAGTACTAATATAATGTGCCCTATCTTACAATGATAACAAAATTAATTAAAAGTAAGTATTAATATCAAACGAATGTATATTATAACATAATAAATGCAACAATTACTAGTGCGAGATTCGATGGACGTCATTTTCTGCAATTCCGAAGACTCGTGGTATATCCCCCTCACAGAATATACGACAAACGACATCATCGGGTTTACGGCAGGCAAGAATCCTACCTCTACTTGTCTTTCCACCCAGAGCGTTTTCCAGCGTCTCGAGCTTGCCGAAATAACCCTCTGTTGAATTTTATCAAACGTTCATTAATATAGAAACGCCTAGGCTGTCCGGGTAGATCTAGGTCTGTATTGTTTGCTCTACGACGGACTCGAGCACTTTGAATAATTGCGTCACGTAGTTCACGTCGTGCTACGCGTACAATAACAAGATGCAGGCGAACCTCAACAGGCCCAGATGGGTCAGTGGCGATAATATGTCGATCTCCAGCTCGATCCGCGCTGACTATGTCGCGATCCTCCAGGCATATATTCTATTTGGCGATGATGAGTTTCACTTTACAAGTTAATTTCTCCCTATCGCTCTCAGGTATATTAGTAAGTTCGATATCATTTCCTAGAAGCTCCTGATCCCGGTCATTAATGTCGCGTTTAAGTTGCGCGACGACATCATCAATATTCGACTTGGCCGCGGTCCGATTGACAGTCAGCTCTAAATCGTCTAGCCTCTTCTCCATCTTATCCATGCGGCCAATAAGAGACCTTATCTCTGCCATCTCATCTCGAAAAGCACGAATCTCACCCAGAGCAATGCGGATCTCGTCCCTAATTTGATGCATTTCGAGTTCAAATTGAGTAACTGTTTCTGTAACATTTTACATGGGATTACCTGAAGAGATCACTACATTAGACGTGGTTTATATTGTTACCCTCTTCTTACATTCGTAACATAGCCAGGAAGAAGAAATTATTCCAGTCTGCGGCATGGGTACACATAGGAGATAAAAGTGAACATTACACTTCATACATTTTGCGCCATCTGCTGGTGACATATATTTATTACAACTACCACACTTGACACCTGGCATAGCGATTAAGATATCGATCTATTTAATACATCAACAATGCCAAGAGATGGCGCTGTACTACAGATGGGAATTTAGTATATTTCAGATCTAAAAAAAACGATGCCGTAGAATCACCATAGAAGTAACACTGTATTAGGTTGACGGTTCACATATGCTTGAGTAACAATGATATATTCAATTGTAGCCACTTTTGTAATCATGTTAACATTGATTTAGTTAGGGTAGAGGTGAACAGTTTTAAACGACAGTACGTATTATTTCATATTTAACTTTTTTCTCTGCACAAAAATACAGGCCAACAATGGAGTATGTGTAAATCACTGTATGGAACAAGCTGATAATAGATTACGCACGTTACATAAACACTATTATTTATACAACAAAAAAATATACAGAGAGCTATGTACCGACTTAACGTCCGTCTACCTACATCCATTGGTCCATTTGCGTCAAATTGGCAAGGTTAAAAAGGTACGAGTCGAGCCGTGCCTTGCACTGTTCAACAGACACACAAAGGAAGGAACTTTGAACCACATTGTTACCTGCAATGAAATATGGATTCTGTTTGATAACCGCAAGCGCTCAACAAGTTGGTTGAATCCTGGTTCAGCACCTAAACAATGCCCTAAACGAAAGCTTACCCCTAGAAAAGTGATGGTCACTGTTTGGTAGTCAAGCCTCGGTGTGATTCATTACAGCTTCTTACCAAACGGGGTGAGCATAACTGCAGATGTGTACTGTGAAGAACTGATCACAATGATGGAGAAGCTGGCACATCTCCAACCAGCATTGGTCAATCACTCGTCTCCGCTGCTCCTGCACGACAACGCGCGACCTCATACTGCACAGCAGACGGTCTCCAAGTTACAAGAACTGGGGTTGGACTACTACTTTTTCCAGAATTTGGATAACTCCTTGGCGGGAAAAAAATCCAATACCCGAGAGGCAGTACAAAATGCCTTTGAAGAATTTGTTGCCTCCCGTCCAGCTGATTTCTTTAAGAAGGACATTAATAAACTGTCACTGCGTTTTGCGCAACCGTTCTACATAATCGCTATGGTTGCTAATAATATCATTACGACTATCGAAAAACTCACCAGGCAGACGAATAGTCCTGTCCATATGTCATTTCGGCTGCACTGACATTAGTGTCATTGCGTGGCGATACTCGGAGGCCTAACAATACTAAAGGTAACTCGGCAGTCCACGAGTTAGAATTTAACTTAGCCATTAAAGATGCTTTCAGCGAACGGTGCCATCATTCGACTATTCCATTACTTTGAGGGTGGTAAGGCGTAGTACGTGTCTTTTCTATCCCTATACACTTAATTACTTACTTAAACAGATTATTTTCGAACTGCCTACCCTGGTCACTTGAAAGTCTACCTGGATAGCCAAAACGTGGAATCCTTCCTTCTAATATGGCTTTCGCGATGTTCTCAGCGGTGATTTCTTTTATGGGAGAAGCTTCTGGCCATCCCGTTTTACAATCTAAAACCATCACTGGTAACGACCCCACGATATCTACATGTATATGCATAAATCTCTGAGCTAGTGGAAAATGTCCTCATTCAGATTTTACCTACCTATGAACTTTCTCGCTCTGACAATTAACGTGCGACTTTACCCATCTGCCTACATCAACTTACAACCAAAAAAAACTTTCCTTAACCAACTTCCGCGAAGTTCGGATTCCCGGATGGCTAACATTATGAACCGAGTCAAATTCAGAACGCCTAAATTGTTTTGGTAAATATGGTCTTGCTCACTGTGTGGTCATCTCGCACACTATAGGTACGTCACTTCATGGTAACACTATCTCTTTACAGTTATATTTACTTGAATGCTTACGTAGTTCAACAAGTTCCTCATCACCAGATTGAGCTTGTGCGATTTCTGCGTATTTAAGCGAAGTGGGAACGGCAATAGACTCTACTCGCGATAACGCGTCTACTACAACATTTCTATCACCTTAGATATGTTTAATGCATGTAGTGAACTCACTGATATAAAGGAATTGTCTAACACGTCGCGGGAATTCATTTCTACTGCTTTGAAAAGATAAAGGTTAATGGTTTGTGATCCGTAAATATCACTAAATTTCGTCTTTCAACCATATTTATGAAATACTTAAATGCTAAATATATCCCTAATAATTATCTGTCGTAAGTACTATATTTAATTAGTGAAGTTGAAATTTTGTTAAAAAAAC